>CABFVX010006808.1:0-20226 GCA_902151425.1 Timema shepardi
ATGTATGTATGTATGTATGCATGTATGTATGTATGTATGTATGTATGTATGTATGTATGTATGTATGTATGTATGTATGTATGTATAAGTATACATACACATAAACTAAAATGTATATTAAAGCTAAGACAATGTCTTCAAACTATAACAATACATGTTTTACCGGGACCTGTCGAAAGTCTAAACATTCCCCTATATATTCAGTTGGCATCAGTTTAACAGGAACAAACAAGAACTATCGCAACTATTTCCAGCCGGTGACAGAAGTAAATACTTTGTACTTGTGTGGGCAGTAATTAGCGACAAGCCACAGGAAGGGAGTTGGTAACACACCGGAGTTTCGAGAGTTGGAGTTGAACGAGACGAGGACCATCTACAACTATCGGAAACCAGAGCTACATAGAACAGCAGGGGAAAATATTTTTGTTTTACCTACAACCGGGATTTAAACCCGAACTTTCTAGTCAAGATCAAACGTAGGCTTGATGAGCTTGACATTCTGTTCACGGGCTCAGCGATGCCACTCAGTAAATTCTGCTAAGGCACTAGAATGGTGGTTCAGGATTATAAAAAAAAAGGTATTTTACGTATTTTTCTGAACCAAATGATTATATCAGCGCACCAGAATTTCTATGAGCAAGAACAAAAGGGTCTATCAATTTTGCTGGGAAAGGTATTTTCACATACCTTCCGGGGTTCTCTTATATGCCACAATCGGCATGTGACCGATGGCTTTACTTTCCCTTATAAGGAAGTTGTGCAACAGATTTTTATCGCTCAGGAAAAAGATATGTTGAACCCCGCTGGGTTCGAACCCACGAACATCGAGTCCTGAGGCGAGCTCTTTACCCCAAGATCACTGAGGTCAACTAGGATCAGAACCCCTTAAGGACCAGAAACCAATTGTGTTTATAACGTTTTTTGGGCGGAGTTGTCAGCAGTGGGAGAACAAATAGGGGAAGGGGAAAATACAAACGACCGTAAAATGTAATGTTTTGACCCCCCTATCAAATGACGATTTTATTCCCAAAGATTCATTCAACACACCTATACCACTTGTCTTTCGGTTCCCGGACATTTAGCGTTTAATGATCGACAATAAATTGGGATTTTGAGAATTTTCAAGGTGGAAATCTCAGATTTTAAACTATGTTACAAGTATATATGTATAAGGTCAAATAAAATAGTTTTTTTTTTGCTCATCTGAGTATACAACCAATTTGTGTACTGTCAAAGGTTTTGTCAATATTTAACCTAAGCGCAACATCTGATTGAGAATTTCTCAAACTCTAAATAGCTTCCTTAAACCATTTCTCATTAAAAATGTACTTATTCCTCTTAAGTCCAATTTATACTCCTAGTGGGGAAAAAAAGATTTAATTGATAAAAAGAAATATGACAATACCTTTACGATTGTTACTATGGGTGACATGGTGGTCTAGGGGTAAGGTGTCAGACTTCTATGCTGGCGGCCGGGGTTCAATCCTTGGTCCCGGCAAAGATTTATCTAATTACAAAACCCTTCCTTCACCTCTGAGAAGACATCTTGTGAATGTGAGGAATGCCATGTCTCCACCGTGGTTCGGATTCCACGTTAAACTGTAGGTCCTTCATTTCATCTCACAATCACCCTACCATTGCACATTAGCGTAAGTGCGTATAAACCGAACGGGTAGTAAGACGTGGTGCTAATAATAATAATGATGATAATAATAATAATAATAATAATAATAATAGTTACTATGGCTACCCTTGTAAAATTGTTAAAACACTAAGAAATCAATAAACCATTTAACGAATTTCCCATTCATATTTGAATGTCCATCACAAAATACTAATCCCAGTGCCCTTCCTGTTTTAATGCTTTCTATCAAACGTGATATTTAATTGTTTGGCTTATATGGTCATACCTCAAGGATAGTCATATCTTGATTTTTACTCTAGCTCTAAAATTATGTTAATTCACTTAAACATTATTTTTGATAGTTCAAATTTTTTCGGAAATATTAATTAATAATTTTTTTCAAAATATATATTTGAGGAGAGTTACATTGTGTACTGGTTTTTCAGAACGAATTAAAATCGAGTATTATACAGATTTTTAAAAATTGAATTATTTCGAAAATGGCTTAAACAATTTTGTTCAAAATGGGTATTTTGGGAATGTTTAACATGATAAACAAGAATATGTCTTGGTTTTTCTTAAAGTAAATATGTTTACTTTACTTTAATTTAAGACTTATATTTAAATTTATTTTAGTGGCTAAGACTTTTTATTTAAATCTTATGACCCAAGAGTTTTTCATTTTATTAAAAAAATTATTTTTTTAGATGAAAAATAGTAATTCCCAGATAATTATTAAGAAGAATGTTTCCTAATTACAATAAGCTATACTGAATAGTACGATTGTTTTATACAAAATATTTTATAATTTTTATTTATAGTTATCCGTTATAATAATAATAATAATAATAATTAGGACCACGTCTTACTACCCGTTCGGGCTATACGCTTTAAGTACTAATTACTCTTATGGATTAGAAATCGGGAAGGTTGAATTAGAGGAAGTGAACCCACATTTGCGTGGAGGGAGAGTGGAAAACCATTTAGGAAAAAACACCCCCAGTTCACCCGTCCGAGATTCGAACCTCGATCTCCCCGTCCTCAGCAGTCGAGCTCAACACAACAAGTGCGTTAGCCAACTACGCCACCGAGGTGGGTGTGTATGCGTTATAAATATGTATGATCGTAAATTGTATTTATGTAATGTTTCTTCAGCTATAAACAGACAATAACTCACTACTCTTGTTTTAATCTCTATCAGGGACTTACATTTATATTTGTCTGATAAAGAAGAAGCGGATATAAGTCCGTTTTTTAGTCAGGAGGTCCAAGGTGCAAATGAACTAGTGTGACTACGTGCTTTAGATCATAATAACAAATAAACCGTGGAGTGAAGACATGGCTCGGTTTAATGGAACTCGCAAAATAGCTCATCGAAACACGATATAAGCTTATAGGATTTGGCTCAGAGGAGATCAGAAATCCGAAATACAAACGAAAGATCAACTACTTTTGAGCTGTTCCTTTGAAGTAAATGGAACTTTCTTGGTCGGATATTGGATCAGGGCAAAATCCGACTCAGCCATACGATGCCGGCATATACGTAGTACGTTAGAAACAGCTTCAATAAGACTTCAAATAAGATAGAAGGAGGAAAATACCCACTGTATCACTTTATCACCACCTTTTACTACTTGTTCAGTATATATATATAAGTATATTCACTCTAATGAAATAGGGATAAGGAAGGTAGTATTTAGAGGTAATGTACCCACAATTTCATGTAAGGAGAGTGAGAAACTATGTGTGAAAAAACCTTATTGGACCCGAACGACACTCGAGTTCTAATCTCCTGGTTATCAGCAGGTTATTCCAACAAGAACGTGATATGTTAGACCACTTAGCCACTGAAGAGCGTGGCCCACTTCACTCACGTTTTAGAAGCCATTTAACACAGTTTAACATGGTGATTTAAACAGACTACAAATATATTCACCGGACCTGGAAACTGTTTAGTAATGTTAATATAATTCTGCATTTATTCTGGGACATGTTTCAATGTGTTAACTGATATTACTGGTCACTCACTTCGGTGCTCTCACAGTCTAACACGTCACTTTCACAGTCTAACGCACCACTCTCACAGTTTAACACGTCACTCGCACAGTCTAACACGTCACTCTCATAGTCTAACACGTACCCTCTCACAGTCTAGCGCGTCACTTTCACAGTCTAACACGTCACTCGCACAGTCTAACACGTCACTCTCATAGTCTAACACGTACCCTCTCACAGTCTAACGCATCACTCTCACAGTCTAACGCGTCACTCTCACCGTCTAACCCGTTACTCTCACAGTCTAACACGTTACTCTCACAGTCTAACGCGTCACTCTCACAGTCTAACGCGTCACTCTCATAGTCTAACACGTACCCTTTCACAGTCTAACGCGTCACTTTCACAGTCTAACGCATCACTCTCACAGTCTAACGCGTCACTCTCACAGTCTAACACGTACTCTCTCACAGTCTAACGCGTCACTCTCACAGTCTAACACGTCACTCTCATAGTCTAACACGTACCCTCTCACAGTCTAACGCGTCACTCTCATAGTCTAACACGTCCCTCTCACAGTCTAACGTGTCACTCTCACAGTCTAACGCGTCACTCTCACAGTCTAACACGTCACTCTCACAGTCTAACACGTCACTCTCACAGTCTAACACGTCACTCTCACAGTCTAACAGCGTCACTCTCACAGTCTAACACGTCACTCTCATAGTCTAACACGTCCCTCTCACAGTCTAACACGTCCCTCTCACAGTCTAACACGTCACTATCATAGTCTAACACGTCACTCTCATAGTCTAACACGTCACTCTCACAGTCTAACACGTCACTCTCATAGTCTAACACGTCCCTCTCACAGTCTAACACGTCACTCTCACAGTCTAACGCGTCACTCTCACAGTCTAACACGTCACTCTCATAGTCTAACGCATCACTCTCACAGTCTAACACGTCACTCACAGTCTAACGCGTCACTCTCACAGTCTAACACGTCACTCGCACAGTCTAACACGTCCCTCTCACAGTCTAACACGTCACTCTCACAGTCTAACACGTCACTCTCACAGTCTAACACGTCACTCTCACAGTCTAACACGTCCCTCTCACAGTCTAACGCGTCACTCTCACAGTCTAACACGTCACTCTCACAGTCTAACACGTCCCTCTCACAGTCTAACACGTCCCTCTCACAGTCTAACACGTCACTCTCACAGTCTAACGCGTCACTCTCACAGTCTAACACGTCACTCTCACAGTCTAACGCATCACTCTCACAGTCTAACACGTCACTCACAGTCTAACGCGTCACTCTCACAGTCTAACACGTCACTCGCACAGTCATCTCACAGTCTAACACGTCACTCTCACAGTCTAACACGTCACTCTCACAGTCTAACACGTCACTCTCACAGTCTAACACGTCACTCGCACAGTAGACTGAACTGCCAATGACGGGGCGATCGGGGTTCGAATACAAGTCGGGTGTACTGAGAGTGTTTTTTAATTAATGGTTTCTCAATCACCCATCGTGCAAATGAGGACACACTTCCTCTAAATTACACCCCTTTGTCCCTACTCAATTAGCATATAGGCGTAGATCTCGAACGGTAGTGATGCGCTGTGATGATGATAGTAATAATAATAAATACCCTACCGTTTGTATTTATGCGTGCGCTTCTATATTGTGGAATATTAATTAAACTTGTACTGTAGTTAAAAAACAAAGTATTGAATTTATTCAGTTTATTGCGTTTAATTAAAGCGTTGCATAGTAAATAATACGGGACTATTGTAACATACATTTTATAAATAAAATGTTTAAAAAACCTTAAGTTAAAAGTTGAAATGTTTGAAACTAAAATAGAGAGAACCCGGATCGGCGATCACGCGAACAAAATGCCAGGCTAATCTAATCTGTTTTCTTGTGACAGGATGGTCAGGGCTGTAATCTCAGGTGTAGGATGGTTTCACATAAAGGGGTTTTCACTCCCTCTAACACGTAAATAAAGGTACATTTCTTATACATTCTACCTTCCTCATTTCTACCTTCGTAGAGTGATTCAAATGCGTATACCACGAATGGGTTGTAAGATGTGGTGGGGTAGGGGGTTAAGAAGAATAACGTAGGAATTGATAATCATTTTCAAGTATCGTTGGTAATTTTTTTGTTATTACTATTCAATAAATATCTAAAATATATTTAAAAAATAATAGTTTGACAATTCATGTAGTTTAAAAATATATATAAAATGTATTAATACTTGATACGTCTGAATACAGCCGGCATAACGGCTTGAGGTTAGTCTCAGAGGTTTTACACTATTATAGTTCTGTTAGTTTCTGAGGAGTTTAATGCAACAGAATGTTAATGTCAATAGTAAAATGGAGCACACTGGCTCTCATTGAAAACTGTTTATATTGGCCAATGATGTATTTATTATTATTAGCACCGCATCTTACTACCCGTTCGGTTTATACTCACTTACGCTAATGTGTAATGGTAGGGTGATTGTGAGATGAAATGAAGGACCTACAGTTTAACGTGGAATCCGAACCACGGTGGAGGCCTGGCATTCCTCACATTCACAAGATGTCTTGTCAGAGGTGAATGAAGAGTTTGGTAATCAGATAAATCTTTGCCGGGACCGAGGATTGAACCCCGGACGCCAGCATAGAAGTCTGACGCCTTACCCCTAGACCACCAGGTCATCCGCCAATGATGTAGAAATATTATTTGGGGGAGCTGGTGGAAGGTCCCAACATGGTACCATCGGTTAAGGGCGAGGTGTAAATTTGAAAAATAATAATAATAAGCGAAATAAATGAATATTATTTAAAAACAATATGAATAGTAGTTAAAAAATTAACAAAATAATAATAATAATCATTATTATGATTATTATTAAAAAATTTAAACCTTAATGTTATAAACGAATATATTATTACTATTGTAAAGTATTCACTTTAAATCATTAATATATAAGTAAGGTACTTATATGAAAGACGCGCCCAATCTACGCCCTCCAGTATAGGCAGACGGCAACTCAATATTTCCAATATCTTCAGAACAAACTTATTAAGCTTCTAAAAACAAAATTATTATAAGAATTTGGTTTTTACATCGGGTAGGAGGTGCTAAAATCGAAACCCGCCCCGGTCATCAAATGCCCTTGCTACAAGGGAGAGGGAAAAAGCATGTTTTTAAAAATAATCCACCCACAGTATACCCAACCGGTATTAGAATCTTGATCCCTCCCTAGGTCATCATATAAACATGGAATTAATAATATTGGAGAATATTACTGTGATGAAACTGCTATGAAAATTATGTTTGGTATCCTGGTATAAATTACGTTGCGACAATTTTGCGGATGTAATAGCAGCCGCGTGTCCTAAATGAAAGGTTATTTAATGCGCTTTTTGAAACGTTATCAACGCGTTTGCCGTGTACTATTGTGGATATAATATTTCATTAAATACTTTGGTTTATTTAGATCTATATTGTGTTTAATTCCTATAAAGAGCTAGAAATACACTTTATTTAAATGTTATCAACGTAGGGTGGATAAAGTTCTACTTGTTAATTATTTAGCTACGATAAATAAAGTTTTTTTTACCAACCAGTTATTATAAAACTAACCGTAATTAGTTTAAATAATATATTATTATAAAATACCTATCAAATACTAACACAAAACAGTTTCATTCACAAAAAAACTAAAAACTACAAATATATGTTGTACTCACCTTAAAACCACGAAACTTTCGAACTGGATTGATATTAGATTAAATAATGTTACATCGTATTTATGAAATCAGATATTCTATATCTTCTAATCTAAGCCATTTAGAAGACGAATTTTTAATAGAGTTGTAAAAACATTAACTAACAATAAAAGTTTATTTGACACATAAATATATTTGACGATTAGAACACACGGAAGGAAATTACCATCTGTGACAATATGTTTATGTCTAGTTTTAAAAAGTTGTATAACTATATTTCATATAGTTTTAATTTTTTAAAAAATGTACTTAGATGTATTTAAAAATGATTATATGCAAGTTTTCTAAGTAATCAACTTTTTAGATCACTTTTCTCCCCCAAACGTATTGTTTTTAATAATAGAGCCGTGGTTTTGTCAATTAGTTGGTAAGTTTTTGGTACCAGTTGGCCAAATGTTATGGGGAAGGGATCTGAGAGGGGATATTCCACGCCACACTGACGTCACAACGCTCACTACGACGTTGGTCCGGAGGGATTGGTTCAATGAGTGATACAGGGGTGAGGGGGTGTTAAAAGGGACGCGAGAGCTTTGTACATGGAGCGAGCGTTCGGTTCGCAAGCTGCGACGATACTGTCCCTGGCGCCTAGAAGAGCGCCCAGCATCCACCAGCCCTTTGCCTAGGCTCCATGCGCCACCCCCTCCCTCTACTACCCCTCTCAGACCGACCTTCACTTGTCGGCATCATTGTTCAGGGGGGAAACGCACACTTTCCAATAGCACCGGGAACGGTCAAACTAAAAAAAAAAAAAAATTGCATCGCGTATGAATACCCGTTTGATTATACGTTTCTGTAATAATAATAATAATAATTATTATTATCACCGCGTCTTACTACACGTTCGCTAACTTGTGATGGTAGGGCGATTGTGAGATGAACTGGAGGACCTACAGTTTAACGTGGAATCCGAACCATGGTGGAGACCTGGCATTCCAAACACACACAAGTTGTGATTAATACACGTCTTATCAGAGGTGAAGGAAGATCTGTAATAATCACGCTAACGTGTTTAACGATCAAGAAGGTTGAATTTAGAGGAAGTTTATTCACATTTGCGTGGAAAGAGAGAGGGGAATAATTTGGAATAAAACAAGTACACACGACCGTGATTGTAACCCCATCCTCCCCGTAATCGGCAATCCATTCATCTGCGAGAGTGGTGTCTTAAACCAATCGACCACCGAAGCGGGTTCTGGTCAAATGCCACATCACTTCCCCCCCAACCTCTCCCTATTTTAATAGAGCTCATGTTTTTGTGATATTTAAGGGTGATCAAGGTGTGTAGGGGTGACATCACTCAGAGAGATACCGAAACGATGACCAAGTATCTGTTCTACCCGCATGAGCTAAGAGACGGATACTTTTCTTTTGTTACCATTAACGTTGTCCCCCTACCGTAAGCGGGAATAAAACTTTTGACCAATCGAACCGACTGGTCTCTGGTTCAATCAGATGAAATACTCGCTCTATAACGTCCAAAATGATATATATATATAATAATTATTAAATCACTTGTTTCAAACAGGGGAAAAGAGAAGGGGGTGGAAATTAAAATTGGTATTCATATTAATAAATTGTGTCACTTTTTTTCTAATTTTTTCTTTCTAATTATTCTAATTATTTCTGTTGACCTTTCCATTACCATAAATAAGTGGTCGTTTCGTTTGAATACAAGTTCAATTCTTTTTTTAAATATGGCTTCATTACTAGCGTGTGTTTGCGTGTGGCTATTTAAATGTATGATAATTAATTATAATTACGTTACAATTATATTTGAAGATTATTATAAAAGTTTCTTTATCGAGAAATAAGATTATATTATTTGATGTGGGACTAACTATATTGGATGTAGCTTGTATTAGTCATATGGATTCAAGTGAATAACATTTTCAAGTTAGTTAACTTAATGTTTTGTCTCCCTGTCATAGAACATTCCGACTATACGCATACATTATTGAGCTAATTGAGTAGGAATGAGGAAGATATCATTTTAAAGATAAATGTACCCACATTTGCGTGGGAAGATTGAGAAGCCATTTAAAAAAATTACTCTCAGTAAACACGCACATGATCCTAAACTCAATTTCATATTCCTCTGTAAACCAGATTATATGAGAATGACATTATTTGGCCAGACCACTGGTCATCATCATCAACTGTTTCCAGCCTGGGACCGGGACAGTTTAAAAATGCCTCTATCTTCCTCTGTTCTACAATTCTTCACCTAGTCCGGGTTTTAATTGATGATATGATTTAAACTTTATCATACAGAGAAAGTATTGTATTATTTAAAAGATCTACTTTGAGATTATGATCGTTCTTAACATTTTAAACACCCCACCCAGCGCCCCTCAAACACAACAATATTTGTATTACAATTCTTTCATTCTGTCAGTGCTCATGTCTGTTTGTCACTCTGTCAGTGCTCATATCTGTCTGTCACTCTGTCAGTGCTCATGTCTGTCTTTCATTCTGTCAGTGCTCATGTCTGTCTTTCATTCTGTCAGTGCTCATGTCTGTTTGTCACTCTGTCAGTGCTCATGTCTGTCTGTCATTCTGTCAGTGCTCATGTCTGTTTGTCATTCTATCAGTGCTCATGTCTGTTTGTCATTCTGTCAGTGCTCATGTCTGTCTGTAACTCTGTCAGTCCTCGTGTATGTTTGTCACTCTGCAAGTCCTCGTGTATATCTGTCACTCTGCCAGTCCTCGTGTATGTCTGTCACTCTGCCAGTCCTCGTGTATGTCTGTCCCTCTGCCAGTCCTCGTGTATGTCTGTCACTCTGCCAGTCCTCGTGTATGTCTGTCACTCTGCCAGTCCTCGTGTATGTCTGTCCCTCTGCCAGTCCTCGTGTATGTCTGTCACTCTGCCAGTCCTCGTGTATGTCTGTCACTCTGCAAGTCCTCGTGTATGTCTGTCACTCTGCCAGTCCTCGTGTCTGTCTGGCACTACTTAAATCCTAATGTCTGTCTTTCACTCTGTCACTCTCCGTGTATGTCAGTCTTCGTGTTTGTCTCTGGTCCGTTCTAACTTGATATCTAGATGTTGCATGGTTTTATATTAAATCATTTATTTACTATTCAGATTTTAACAAATTTGAAGTTCACAAAAATGGCTCTAAAGATTTTGTTCGAATGAATAAATGGAGGAAGTGTTTGACACGATCAATAAAAATATATGTTCAATTTTGTTTTAAGAAACAATAATTTGAGATTGATTTACCAAATAGTGATTTGTGAAATATTTGTTCTAAACTCTAATAGATTGTATGAAAAATTATTTACAATTTACTGTGGCATTTTATTTTAAGCGCTGCCAGATAATATATTAAATTTAACTGTATTATAGAGATATTTGTGCTATTTTAATACTACTTTTTGCGAGTTAATTTTCAATTATTTCTTGTGAGTTTCTAACGGAAATTTATGATATTGGTTGAATTTAAACTTGTTTGCTCTGATTGACGAATCTATCAAAAGGTTTAGAGAATGACAGAGATAGAGAGCGATAAAGAAGGTGTCATTGTTCATCTATCTAAAGATGTGCGGGCTATGAGCACCGAATTGTTCCTTAAAACTTCCTTTTTTCTTCTTCTTCGCTTTGAGTCAATGAAAAGGCTGCAGCGGAGAAGAAAAAAGTTTAGCCCGTGTCAGCAGCAACAAGGCGAGAGGGGGAGGGGGGGGGGTGAGGATTCCAAACGTTTTCATCAGAAGAGAAAGTGTTTACGTCTATTTTTGGGAACCATTTGAAAAACTAAAAAACAATATTAAAAAAAACAGTGACGGCCATAAAAAACAGGGAATCAATTTATAAACTTCCCATTATGACAAATGTAATAATAATGGAAAATAGCTTAGGCGTGTGTAAATATTTATATTTTCAAAATATATTTATAATATTTTATAACATTGTATAGAGAGGAAAAGAAAATATTCATGCTTACAAAAATACAAATTTAAGGCAATATTTATAATATTCTACCTTAAAATATAGTTTTGTTTAAAAATTTATTCTATTTTTTCTATTCTATTTATTGCAATGAGTTATTTATAAATCCTGGAAGATTTCTAGTTATAGTAGTCAAAATACTACCTTTATAATTTATTAATGAATTATTTTAAGGGTTCCACCTACTTGGGGGGTAATATAATCACCCGGTCGTTCTGAAGCTTCAAAACAATTAACAACAATCAGGTATATCAAAACTTCCATCGGTGATTTAACGGTCTTAGGCGTCACTCTCATAAAGAATTGTACTGTCAGTGACGGGGTCAGAAGAGCTAAATTCTCTGTTGGTGTACTGAGAGTGGTTTTTACTAAATTATCTACCACTGTTCCTCCACGCAAATGCCGTAACATTTATCATTATTGCCTCTTCCCACATCCTTACTCAATTATTGTAAATATGTGGATATCTCGCACGGGTGGTAAGACGCAGTGCACAAAAAACAAAAAATTGTCTTAACGTTTTCTGTTGTGACTCTGATAACAGTCAGAACCGAGATATTTTATGGAAACGTCACTGAACATGAGCTAAACTCACTTTTTTCTGATTCTTATAATCGATTTTGCTTTTTTTATAGCAAAATAAATAAAATATTTATCCAGCAGAAACATAGAGATTAATTTTCTTCACTTGGTGATATCAGCAATTGTTGAATATCATTCAAGGGCATGGAAAAGTGATAGGTATAGAAACGCCACTCTAATGTTGGCAAGTAGATCACCATCGCTAGCGCTCGTGGCGTTAGTGACACGAACTAAAAGATTCGAAGCGGGACGTTACACTTGGAACACAAAGCATTTTATATTGCGGAATGCTATTTAGTAAAGTCTTATATCAAATTCAATCAAATGTAAATAAACCAATAATTTTATAAATAAACCACGACAAATTGCTAACAAAACAGTAGTGGCGAATTTTACATACACTTCACACTTCCTCTTCTATAGATTTCACGTCCACGCATGCGCATTCCTCTGTGACGTCATTGCAAGCTGCTCCTAGCGACAGTGCCCCAAACTAGTTTCCGGGATCAGCTGGTCCTATAAGAGTGCCCACCCCTTTGTCAAGGAAGGGGGTCCTGGAATTTAATGATAACTTTATTTCTTCATTTAAAAAATGTATCATTTAATGCCGCTATGCTCATGACAGATATTCAACAATTGTTGGTATCACCATGTGAAGAAAATTAAACTCTATATTATTATTGGAGCAATATTACATTTATTTTGGCAAAAAAAAAGTTTTACTATAAAAACTGTAAAACCACCTACCTTTTCGCCCATGCCCTTCCAGCCCACCTTAAAATAAAAGGTTTATGGTAGGGACTGGACACTCTAAAACTCAAGCCTTCAAATCCGAAGATCTTATAGTTTTGAGAACTATATCAAATATCGGAATCGAGATTATGCATATTTATATATATTTTAATTCTTAAAATTCTAGCTGTATTTTGTTTTAAAGTGCTAAAGTCCACATTACACGCAATTAATTCGCCATGATTTACTTTAGATGGAGAAATTGCTCGTGTAATACATAAACCATGAAGGTAAGATAATGTTGACACCCACGAATATCCGAATCGTTGGACATTTTGAGAAAGCACCCGTGGAAGTCCACGTATCTTATAGAGGCCTAGATTTCTACAACTCATATTATTCTATTGCGCATGCTCCACTCCACGTGACCACGTGTTTTTTTGAACAGGCTCCCCCAAGTCTCGTATTGCAGACATTATTTTGTGTTCTAGTCGTTCATTAACAGAGCACTCATACCTTTGTGACCTTCTATTGTTCCTGAAAATGATGGGTAAGCTAGTACGTGTAATATGTACCTACCAACCTCTAGCCAGTGACCCATGTGGAATCCCGGCTCAGTAAGCTCGTGGGGATGTCAGTGCTTGTAATGCGGTTTTGATACCGCTTATTGGTGGCTTAGCTCCAAAGTAATTATTAGACCAGGACTCAACATCACTAATTAGACTGGTTTCAATGATTGATATTATAATGAAGGCATTTAAACAGAAGGTGCTAGCATTTATTTATTCTTTATATTTATTCTAATGTTCATAATTTTCTACAAGATTCGGATTCTAATCCCAGATTCATAGAGAATGTGGATTTGAGATTCATATTAGTGAGAATGGCAGATTCTATTCAACTATAACCATAACTTTTAGTTCTACACGGACATATTGATATATTTAACCCCCATTTCGGTGTGGGCTATATTTCTAGATAACCAAACCTTTATTAAATAATGCGATATCTGAAGACGTCTGTAGTTCAACTCAGCACTCCGGTAGACGGACAACCTTAGTCTTAGGTGATTATATTGTCTTTACATTTTGGTGACATTCCTTCTATAATCGTGGATAAGTGTTGGAACAGGGGGATTTAATATAAATGCTCACAAAGTACATCTTAAAGTGTTATTGAATTGTGTCAGTAAATTATATTTAAGAACTGTGGCGATATGTATATGTATTTATATGTATGTGGGTATATATAAACAAAAATGATAAGTATGATGTTCCATGAAAGTACAGTCTAGTTTTCATAAGAAGGGTATTTAATAAAATACATATTTGGCTCAACATTGATAACACTTTTCTATATTATTATTGTTATTTTATAGGTATTGATCGTACATATAAAAATTGACAGCTGAAGATCCCATGGTTTCACGTATGGATATATTAAAATACATCTGGTAACTTTTCTAGATGTCAGGTGAGGTTATTATTTTGAAAATATAGCTGTAATTAACTAAACTACATACAGTTAGAGCCAAAAGTTAATAAAACAAGACAGATTGAGATAGAGATACTTGTCACTGGCTTTGACCTTGTGCAGTATAAATATATTTTATATTGGAGCCTTATAGTAAATGAATTGATTACATCATTTTTATTTACTGTCCATACATTTCAAATTGTATTAATTCATTTAACAAATTGGAAAAAAAATGTTCAGTTCAGGAAATAATTCTTATTTCCGGGACTATTAAAAAAAATGAAAACAAATGGTCCCTTAGGGTTAGCTAACCCAATACAGGATTTTGAAACTGATTGATCTCCTTGAAATTTTCCGTTAACCACGTAACAAAACTACATCATCATTAAAATCTATATTTTAAACTTATAAACTCGCAAATATATAAAGTTTATTATTATTATTATTATTAGCACCGCGTCTTATTACCAGTTCGGGTTATACGCACTTACACTAATGTGTAATGGTAGGGTGACTGTGAGATGAAATGGAGGACCTACAGTTTAACGTGGAATCCATAAATCTGTGCCGGGACCAAGGATTGAACCCCGGCCGCCAGCACAGAAGTCTGACACCTTACCCCTAGACCGCCAGGTCACCCTATATAAAGTTATTTCAAATAATATTTTAACTTTGATCGGTCATAGTCACTAATGTTATTTTATTTAATAGGGTATATATATATATACATATATATATATAATTTATTTTATTTTCTAGAAAGGTGGAAAAATAAGTATTTGAGAAAAATTGAATTAAAAGAGTAAATCTAAGAAGTAGGCTACAGAACATAAAGAAGCAGAATATGATTGGAGAAACGACGTACGGTCGCGGTACCTTTGATATGTTTGTAAGTAGATCACTGGCCCAAAAAAAAAGATTGCTGACCCCTGGTCTAGAGTGTAGAGGTCTCTGTTATAACCAGTCAAGGGCTGACCTCCTAACACAAGCTCCTTGGAACACAGTTCGAGACTACTTCACACGCACGAAGAGTGTTCTCACTTTCAACGGGAGCTGAAAGCCAAACAAGGGAAGAAAGAGAAAACAAAACACTAAACTGAGTTCCCTATTCCCACACATGTTCGTAAGAGGATTGTCTACTGGAGTAGACTCCAGAGGGGGGAAGAGGGGCTCAGAACACTTCCCGCGTCAAGTTGTTGTAGCTCGGTGGGAGAATAGAGATTATCTTGTCCCCGGAGAGAGTGGGTAGTAATCACATCACCATCATACAAACTGTTTGCCAGAACACACAGGCTTGTGATAGGTCATCCGGTGGGGGGATAAGACATTATGAACACTTTATTAGCTTTTATCTGTACCTGTGGTCAAGCAGGCAAACACGTCAGACTCTCCTTGTCTAGTTTGTTGGGGATCAGAGAGGGTCTTAAGGCCAATATAATAATATATTATTGTGTGTGTGGGTCGTCAAACTATTGGTAAGGGACAGGGAACAATTTACTTGTACATTCCCGTCAAGCATTGCTCGCATTGGTAAAAATCTACGAACCTCGCCTGAAAATTTAATAAAAGTAGTTTTGATCATTTATCATAAACCCTGAACTTGGCTCGATAATTTCTTTGTGAATTTTTACATTTTATGTCCAACCATGGAAACTTCTCTTCGTTCTATGCGTAATGTCCCACTATTGATCCAAGACACACGTATACTTATACTAAGTGGGTAGTGCTGAGGAATGATGCATCTTCATTTGCGTGGAATAAAAGTGAAAATATATTCAGGTAAAAATAAAAACTTCAATACATTCGACAGGGATTCAAACCCTTACGTTCCCGTCAGTGACAATCAGGTGTAACAGGAAGTTGCGCCTTGGACCATGTGACCGCTGATGCATGAACGAAAACTATTCTAGATAGTGAGGCATAATCATTACGACCAATAACTCACCTGTTATTTATAATCCATTTAAAGTTGTTGGGTGTAGGAGGTGCTCTAATGTTTGCATGGTGTTACATGGGAGGAGCTCTAATGTTTGCATGGTGTTACATGGGGGAAGCTTTAATGTCTTCATGGTGTTACATGGGAGGAGCTCTAATGTCTGCATGGTGTTACATGGGAGGAGCTCTAATGTCTACATTGTGTTACATGGGGAGCTCTACTGTCTACATGGTGTTACATGGGGGGAGCTCTAATGTCTACATTGTGTTACATAGGAGGAGCTCTGATGTCTGCATGGTGTTACATGGGGGATCTCTAATGTCTACATTGTGTTACATGGGGAGCTCTACTGTCTACACTGTGTTACATGGGGGGAGCTCTAAAGTCTGCATGGTGTTACATGGGGGATCTCTAATGTCTGCATGGTGTTAGATGGGGAGCTCTAATGTCTGCATGGTGTTACATGGGGAGCTCTACTGTCTACATGGTGTTACATGGGGGGAGCTCTAATGTCTGCATGGTCTTACATGGGGGATCTCTAATGTCTGCATGGTGTTACATGGGGGATCTCTAATGTCTACATGGTGTTACATGGGGAGCTCTAATGTCTGCATGGTGTGACATGGAGATCTCTAATGTCTACATGGTGTTACATGGGAGCGCTATAATGTCTGCATGGTGTTACATGGGGATCTCTAATGTCTGCATGGTGTTACATGGGGGATCTATAATATCTGCATCGTGTTACATGAGGAGCTCTAATGTCTACATGGTGTTACATGGGGATCTCTAATGTCTACATGGTGTTACATGGGGAGCTCTAATGTCTACATGGTGTATACATGGGGATCTCTAATGTCTAGATGGTGTTACATGGGAGTGCTATAATGTCTGCATGGTTTTACATGGGAGTGCTATAATGTCTGCATGGTGTTACATGGGGATCTCTAATGCCTACATTGTGTTACATGTGGAGATCTACTGTCTACATGGTGTTACATGGGGGGAGCTCTAATGTCTGCATGGTGATACATGGGGATCTCTAATGTTTGCATGGTGTTACATGGGAGTGCTATAATGTCTGCATGGTGTTACATGGGAGAGCTCTACTGTCTATATGGTGTTACATGGGAGTGCTATAATGTCTGCATGGTGTTACATGGGAAATATCTAATGTCTACATGGTGTTACATGGGGGATCTCTAATGTCTACATTATGTTACATGGGGAGCTCTACTGTCTACATGGTGTTACATGGGGGGAGCTCTAATGTCTGCATGGTGTTACATGAGGGATCTCTAATGTCTGCATGGTGTTACATGGGGATCTCTAATGTCTGCATGGTGTTACATTGTGAGCTCTAATGTCTGCATGGTGTGACATGGGGAGCTCTTTCTACATGGTGTTACATGGGGGGAGTTCTAATGTCTGCATGGTGTAACATGGGGGATCTCTAATGTCTGCATGGTGTTACATGGGGAATCTCTAATGTCTACATGGTGTTACATGGGGATCTCTAATGTCTACATGGTGTTACATGGGAGCGCTATAATGTCTGCATGGTGTTACATGGAGAGCTCTAATGTCTACATGGTGTTACATGGGGATCTCTAATGTCTACATGGTGTTACATGGGAGTGCTATAATGTCTGCATGGTGGTACATGAGAGGAGCTCTAATGTCTACATGGTGTAACATGGGGAGCTCTAATGTCTACATGGTGTTACATGGGGATCTCTAATGTCTACATGGTGTTACATGGGAGTGCTATAATGTCTGCATGGTGTTAATTGGGGATCTCTAATGTCTACATGGTGTTACATGGGAGTGCTATAATGTCTGCATGGTTTTACATGGGGGAAGCTCTAATGTCTACATGGTGTTACATGGGAGTGCTATAATGTCTACATGGTGTTACATGGGGATCTCTAATGTATACATGGTGTTACATGGGGGATCTCTAATGTCTGTATGGTGTTACATGGGGGATCTCTAATGTCTGCATGGTGTTACATGGGGGAAGCTCTAATGTCTTCATGGTGTTACATGGGAGTGCTATAATGTTTGCATGGTGTTACATGGGGAATCTCTAATGTCTACATGGTGTTACATGGGAGTGCTATAATGTCTGCATGGTGTTACATAGGGGATCTCTAATGTCTACATGGTGTTACATGTGAGTGCTATAATGTCTGCATGGTGTTACATGGGGATCTCTAATGTCTACATGGTGTTACATGGGAGTGCTATAATGTCAGCATGGTGTTACATGGGGGATCCCTAATGTCTACATGGGGTTACATGGGAGTGCTATAATGTCTGCATGGTGTTACATGAGGGATCTCTAATGTCTACATGGTGTTACATGGGAGTGCTATAATGTCTGCATGGTGTTACATGGGGGATCTCTAATGTCTACATGGTGTTACATGGGAGTGCTATAATGTCTGCATTGTGTTACATGGGGGATCCCTAATGACTACATGGTTTTACATGGGAGTGCTATAATGTCTGCATGGTGTTACATGGGAGTGCTATAATGTCTGCGTGGTGTTACATAGGAGTGCTATAATGTCTGTATGGTGTTACATGGGGGATCTCTAATGTCTACATGGTGTTACATGGGAGTGCTATAATGTCTGCATGGTGTTACATGGGGGATCCCATAATGTCTACATGGTGTTACATGGGAGTGCTATAATGTCTGCAGGGTGTTACATGGGGGATCTCTAATGTCTACATGTTGTTACATGGTTGTGCTATAATGTCTGCATGGTGTTACATGGGGGATCCCTAAGATCTTCATGGTGTTACATGGGAGTGCTCTAATGTCTGCATGGTGTTACATGGGGGATCCCTAATGTCTACATGGTGTTACATGGGAGTGCTATAATGTCTGTATGGTGTTACATGGGGGATCTTTAATGTCTGCATGGTGTTACATGGGGGATCTCTAATGTCTACATGGTGTTACATGGGATTGCTATAATGTCTGTATGGTGTTACATGGGGGATCTCTAATGTCTACAAGGTGTTACATGGGAGTGCTATAATGTCTGCATTGTGTTACATGGGGGATCCCTAATATCTACATGGTGTTACATGATAGTGCTATAATGTCTGTATGGTGTTACATGGGGGATTTCTAATGTCTGCATGGTGTTACATGGGGGATCTATAATGCCTACATGGTGTTACATGGGAGTGCTATAATGTCTGTATGGTGTTAGATGGGGGATCTCTAATGTCTGCATGGTGTTACATGGGGGATCTCTAATGTCTACATGGTGTTACATGGGAGTGCTATAATGTCTGCATGGTGTTACATAGGGAGTGCTATAATGTCTGTATGGTGTTACATGGGGGATCTCTAATGCCTACATGGTGTTACATGGGAGTGCTATAATGTCTGTATGGTGTTACATGGGGTATCTCTAATGTCTACATGGTGTTACATGGGGGATCTAAAATGTCTGCATGGTGTTACATGGGGGATCTCTAATGTCTACATGGTGTTACATGGGAGTGCTATAATGTCTGTATGGTGTTACATGGGGGATCTCTAATGTCTACATGGTGTTACATGGGGGATCTCTAATGTCTACATGGTGTTACATGGGGGATCTCTAATGTCTACATGGTGTTACATGGGAGTGCTTTAATGTCTGCATGGTGTTACATGGGAGAGCTATACTGTCTACATGGTGTTACATGGGAGTGCTATAATGTCATCATGGTGTTACATGGGGGATCTCTAATGTCTACATGGCGTTACACGGGAGTGCTATAATGTCTGCATGGTGTTACATGGGGGACCCCTAATGTCTACATGGTGTTACATGGGAGTGCTATAATGTCTGTATGGTGTTACATTGGGGATCTCTAATGTCTGCATGGTGTTACATGGGAGGAGCTCTAATGTCTGCATGGTGTTACATGGGGGAAGCTTTAATGTCTTCATGTTGTTACATGGGAGTGCTATAATGTCAGCATGGTGTTACATGGGAGTGCTATAATGTGTGCATGGTGTTACATGGGGAATCTCTAATGTCTACATGGTGTTACATGGGAGTGCTATAATGTCTGCATGGTGTTACATGGGGGATCTCTAATGTCTACATGGTGTTACATGGG
>CABFVX010006808.1:20747-36464 GCA_902151425.1 Timema shepardi
TATATATATATATAGACTAAATTTATCAAAATTTATGGCTACAAACCATTTGACTTTATTATATATTACTATATTAAAATTACTTAAAGCTGTCAGAAAGGTTTGTGTGCTCCATAATTTGACTAAACCTCAAATTAAACCTTTTTATAAGTATTATGTAACCATATGAATTTATAATACTGTCACCTTACTATCCACTAAAACTTATATGTAAGTTTCTATAGCTACTGTTATTTATTCTTACACTAAGAAATGTGGTTTTAAACTGTAATGGTGCGAGAGTACATTTTGTAATCATGTTCATTTTGAATCGAGCTATTCCCGACCAATGGAAAGTAATAGAAACAATGAAATGTCGATCACCAAGCTTTATTAATATAAACATCAATCGAAACACTTATAATCTACTCGATGTATGATTACTTTTTTTTTTATAAATTTACACCTCCATTCAACCAAGTTTTATTGATGCAATTCATTACACATGGAGGCAGTTTATTTCTTTTTGCGTCTTTCAAAATTGATGGAATTATTAAATATATTTTCCACACGTTATAGAATACCCATTTTTATCTACATGATATCTAGTCCAATTTTCATTGGAACAGCTATACAAGTTTAACAATATACTCTTACGTATTCATACGTCAATTTATGGGAACGCCAAATGTCTCTTTTGATTGGTATTATTAATAGCTAAACAATAGAAATAATATAGTAAATTAATTCCATCATTGTTTAACATAAAAATGTATTTGTAGTTGATAAAGATTTCTCTTTACTAAAATTATACTATATCTACTTTTTTTTTATATAAATAAACGAATGCTAAGGGAAATAAATTCAGCATTAGTAATAGTTTAATATGGCCCTAATACTTTATCTGGAAAGATTTTTTAAATCCAATTTGTATAGCTCTTACGGATAGGTCAGTGGTAGAGCATTCGGGTGCTAAGTTAAAAGTACCGGATTTGATTCCCATATCGTGGTCTTATTTTACCGTACATGTTTAAATGCATACATTGTTTTCTGTCGTCATTCGTACCAAATATTATGTTTCAATGTATTGTGAAAATCCAACATGTTAAGGTAAAGAGAAATCATCAAAATATGCAAGGGAAGAGTAAAACCCAATAACTTTGGCATATTTATAAATGGGTTTCAAACACAGCCGGTACCAACTTATATTTTCATCAATCTCTAAGAATAAATATTAATATATCACGTTGTTATGGATGTTCAAATGAATTTGGATGGTGGTGTTAAATATTATCAATACTTTTGTAAGACTAAAATGCTAGCTAAAACATTTTTAGTTTGATATGAATAGAGCAAATATTTGCTACCAAATATCATGTGAGAATATATCATCATGTGATATCAAATAATTCTAAACTATACAGATTCCCCTATTTTAAATTAATTACTAATTAACTAACGGTTCTTCTACCCTCGCATCGACGAGTCTATGGACCTAATGTAAAGCTCGTAAGGGCTAGATGGTTGGTTTGGGTTCAAGCTCCATGCGAGTGGATTTATAGTGTTTCTTCTTAATTTTTATACTTCTCTCTCTCTCTCTCTCTCCACGGAGATATGGGTAAATTTACTTTCAATTCCTCACAAATACTCTATTAATGCAAAAATATGGATTGTCCGGAAAATGGGTAAGAAAGTGAAGCCAAATAAAACAAACATTAATAAAGATAATCAATTAATTGCAATTATAAATGAGAAACTGCCACGTTTTTATTGCTTCAGTACAAAGAAAATGAAAATAAATAAATGTTACGTTGCACCTCACAAACTTTATCAATACTTTATCTAAAGTATACTTTTAACTCGTAAGATATATGAAACGAAATAATATTCACTGTTATGGAAACATAATCGCAAAAAATAGCACAGGCACCTGTGATAGTACACAAAGTTACAGAAATGCAAATTATTAGTCTTGTGTATTTTCCGCTCCTCATTTACCAAATCTGTATTTAAAAGAATATATTTGCCCATAACTCCGATAGTGTTGGTTTTATAAAATATTCTTTCAGCTAAAAGTTGTTAGTTTTAAGAGAAGTTGTAAAAATATGACTAAAATTAAAAATTTCCCCTTATGTATAATATCCTAAAAGTTATTTTTATGGGAAAATAAGGTGCATAATTTTATTTTTAATGTTAAACAATGTCTAGATACTAATTTTAACCAAAAATACAGTAGTTTGAGCCAATTTTTGTAAAATCGATTTCGACTCTAATTAATTTTTATAGTTAATTTTAGTTTTGGATAACTATTTCCAAAAATCCCTCTAGGTGAACCTTATGACAACCATATATAGGCCTACCAAGTTTTAGCCTGATAGGTAGAATAGTTTTGGCTCTAGTCCCATTAACCGGCAAACAGACAGACAGATAAATAGCGTTGTAAGAAAACACTTTTTCGGGTTTATGAGTCATGAGACGTTGATATTAATTTTTTTATCAGTTCAGATTTTTTTGACAATCACAATACTTTCTGTCTTCAAGGAGTCGCAAGAAAGTAAAAGGTCAGCGTAGTATTTTTTTAATTTTCTTGCGGGCAAACATGTGTTAGTGAAACGCTAATAGGACTTCTAATTATGTATCTCACCACAGCTCTATTAAAGAACAAATGTTCTTTGTACTCGTGGAAATGAAAGGCTTTATTCTCCTCTGAAGAATATTACGTTTAAAAGTTAATAAAATCATATCTGTATTAGTATTTTAAAGAACTTATTTCTTTTTGATACTAATGTTCATTTCACTATTCAGCCAAGGGATATAAGAATCATCCAGACAAAACTACTATTTTCAATTATTCATAGAGACATAAAAAGGGCTAAATGTTACTCACAGTAAAACAATCATCCTTATTATCTGCTGATTAAAATAAAATTAAATACATAAAACCATCCAACTGAATGTCTGCACTTGTAGGGACATGACCTCGCTCATATAGTCAGCGGTGTCAAATATGGGCCAAACAGGGCGATATTATTTCAAAAAACTGAGCCAACAATATATACAAACAAATTACTCATTTTGTTAAACGGTTTATTTAATAAGTTGCTACCATTTAAAAGTTTTATCGCCACATCCTGCTTCCATTTCGGATAATGAACCTATTTAATAATTACTCTAATATGCTAGGAAGGTTGAATTTAGAAGAAAAGTAGGTACATTTGCGTGAAAGTAGAGTGGAAAACCATTTATGAATATAAACCTTTGTGTACACGACTGGGATCAAACTTTGATCTCCCCTTCACCGGAAGTCTGGTATATTGCAAGAGTGATGCCTTAGACCATGTGGCCAACGAACCCAATTTTTATTTTAAATTTTTCTATGTGGTACTGTACTTAGATACCTATTTATGTGATAATATGGATTTAAAATAAACATTAATCTTACTAGAAAATAAAATATAAATAAAATGTAACCTCCCACTCTCTTAACTCGTATCTACGACCATGGATAGACAAAAAAGTGGTAGGGGGGGGGAGAAACATTAGAAACATACTAGAAGGAAAAACATTGTAAAGATTTAAATACCAATATAAATGGTTTATTCAACGGTAACAACAATAACAATAATTTGCATGGCCTCAAAGATCAAACGGAGGTATGTTGGAAATCAATTAAATAATAACTGGTTTATTGTTTGAGCAGTAAGTTTAGGCGAATGTTACTAAACGTGTAACATATCCTACAGTCAACTGGGTCAGTCTTAAAGAGACAGAACAACCCATATTGTTGAATATTGAACACATTATTAATCGTTATATATCGAACCAGGTATTTATGGGATGACAAAAACAGGAGCCTAATGGGAAACTCTAAATTGTTACAAAGTGTGTCTGATATACTTCTGTGAACGCAGACATAAAAAGGTTAAATTAAATGTTAATATAACTCAGATATTTAAAATAACACGTGATTTTGGCTTATAGATTTTAAGTCAAGCTTCCGCAGGACTATTAGATGTCGATAAAACAAAGAGACGTAAACAAGAGCCCTACTTGTTAACAATTAGTCGTATAGTACTTGAAACAATACATTGTTATGAAAACAATCAATTCTAGCAAAAGATTTGGAAAAATATAAAAGTCTATTAAATTATATTATATTAAATTTATCAATCAGCAAAAGTAACGTTACTTTAATATATATATATATATATCATTATAACTAACAAAAGGAACAATACCAAGAGGGGGAAATTATTATTTCTGATAACGACAATTTCAAGACAATTCACGTGTAATACGCCAAACAACAAATTAACTAATAAATGTGGTTATTTAAAATTTTAAGAGCCATGACAGACACTAGCGCCCAAGTGGTGACATAAATTAATAAGTGTTTCATATCAAAATCTACTTCAAATCAATAAACATTTAAGCTAGCAAAGATTACTAAGCCTATTTTGGCTAATTACAAATATTACGTTAATTTAGAGTTCAAATGTAAACACGCCATAGCTTATGTCCGTAGAATATCACGCCGAACAGTTTATCCTAATTCTGTCCAAGAGCAGGACAGAACTTCTCTTGAAGCGTTGAAATCAAATTGTTGATTTTGTATACAGACACGTTGATATATATAGAGACTCGTTGTTAGGGTAGGATGGTGGGGAATTGGAACACTTTGTCGGTGACGTCACTTCGGCCATCTTGAAACTAGCATGAAATCACGTAGACCATCGACCAGCTCGTGGTATTGGGCAACGCAGGGATGATCACGTACTCCCGTTGTTTACATCGACCCTTTAGACCTCTTCAATCGAGATGTCTTCAGTCACACAATGTTTCGGCGGTAGAGAATGTTTCGTCCACCAGAGGGCGGGATAGTCGCCGTCCACTGCTCGAGGGAAATCTTGACAGGCCCATTTTTGTTTAACTTCGACCGGGGCGGTCAGAACATCAGCTGCGGGCTTACCATAGCTCGCTCGGTCCACTCGTCAAACTAGGACACGACATGTGTAGGCCCGACTTGGAGGTCGTTCTAGCCAGAAAATACAAATGGTAAGGACATGAACAGTTTTAGATTGCAGGGAGTTTATTCTGGTTTTATATGGTTTAATATTGTTCTTGATAAAGATTGAAACTACCGTGAACTACAATAGCGAAGAGTACCATTGCAGAAAGATTATTAGTCTAGGAGTGGGTAGAAGAAAATCCAATAGAGCGTTGATGCGTGAATGTTAACATGGGTGTGGGTAGTATATTGTAATACAATGTTACAAAACCTAAGAGTATGTATATACCTCTAATATAAGTTTTTTTATGGTTATGAAACTAGAAAAAATACCATTATCAATTTAATATTCTTTCAGAAAAGGTGTTACACTTTAACGAATTATATTGTAAAAGGACCCTTTCGTTTAGTTTTAGTTATATTATCTTAGTATTGCTTCATATGATCAAAAATCATAGTATGTTATTTATTTATTAAAGCTGGCCTGATAAGAAACAAGCTATTTTACTATTCAGACGAAAAATTGTATAAAATATACTGAGCTAAAGTAATATTAATCAAATACATAAACTATTCATAGTTGATCACCCCTCAAATAGTTTTGATTGATAATTTTTATTACGCGTAATCCAATTATTATATAATTATGTTTGATATATTTTAAAAGTGCTGTTCAATATATTGTTGTAATTTAAACAATTTAATTGTAGAAACCTCTTGGGAAATAATGTATCCAAGCCAAGCTTGAATATCAATCATATCATTCATATTTATAAAGTTTAGTTAAATTATATTGATTATTTTGGCAATTTTTCGGAATTTCATTTTCATATATTTCTAGCATTTTATTCTAGTTTAAGCTAGTGCGTTTGATAATGTTCCATCGCCAATAAAATAATGCTCGCTGTGATAAGTTTAGCGAATTGCGTTTGGGAACATTTAAAAACAGGTAAGTTACTATCATAATTAGTCTTGACACGGGCTGGATTTAAATATATTTATCATTTATAAAATCACTCCTAATAATTTAAGAATGATAAACACAATAAACTAAAAAAGCTATAAAAGATATTATAGTGTTTAGTTTAGTTTAGTATTATAGTTAGTCTTAAAATTTAAGTTATAGTTTTCAAACTATTACTAAATAAAAAAGAATTGTTTTAAAGCTTAAGAATGCCTACTTTTTAAGTTGTCTGATTCAATTTATTTAATTTTTGTTCCTCAAATATTTTAAACTTAAAAGAAGAGGGCTCTACCATTTTAATATAGATATATAACTACTACCATATTGCTACATGAGTTGATTAAATTTTTTAAATAAAATAAAAAATGAAAGCGGAAAGAGCCAATTTTGTATTTAATACCACACAGACATGTTTTTACACCAAACAACATACTATCAAATATTTCATGTATCAAAATAAAATTCATGAGATGAAAGAGAAAGGCTTCCTATAATAAAATGTTTATGGTTGGTTCGAGTGTATGAGCTCTTCAAAAGATATTAATATCATGTATCAGATGGAGATGCATTTAAGTGTTTCCGAAAAAAAATCTCAAGATATAATTTTCTTACTTTATTTTGACTTGGCAATATTATCAACAGAGCCTGGATTTTTATGACATATTTTATTTTGCTACATTACAGAAAGTACTCATGTGCACATAAACTCTGTTCGTGAACCATGGTTGTAGAAATATTGGTTTTTAGATTATTTTTCCTTGATTTTATTTATTATGTAGCGGGTCAACCAAATGGTTGAACAGCTACAAGAAAAATATTTAATATTTTTGGGATTTTATACGAGACAGAAATTAAATCAGCATATTTAATTTAATCTTTTTCTAAAGTTATATCTTATGATCTACGAAAGTTACCTATCCTCTAACCTCCTTACACGTGGTTGATCAAATATATTGGCTTTTGATAATTACAGTGTTAAATATCAAAGAAGAAGGCTAATACTATTGTGTTTATGAACTAAAGACTTTAACACTTCGCTTTTCCTGGTGGATAATAATTCATAAACGGGAGTTCTACAGCCACGTGGTGTACACACACGAAAAATGTTTAAAAAAATACGTCTATATACTTATTTCTCATAAAAACAATAGTGGATATTAAATAAGTAAATTAATACAGATATATTATGCTATAATATATTTATGAACAAGCTCACCCCAGCCAGATGTCTGCAGATATCATTCTTTTAAAAAACACGAGGTTTTCAACCATGGCAGATCCTACACGTGCGCGCCGGTTGGACTCAGCTGGAGAAGAGAACGAGGTCAAGGTTCGACGTCTACACCTGTTACGCGCACAGAGATCCTGGTGGTCACTTAAAGAACCTTGGATAGTGTTCTTTTGTTTTTCCTTTTCACCCCACGTTTATCCTCCTTTATTTCTGTCTGTTCTTACATTCTTATTTTCCATTTCTTTTTAGCCTTGTCCTAGCCAGGGTTGGTATATATATGGGCCGTCCAGAGATAGCAATTCGTAGAATAATTCCACGACGAGTCGCGACTACAAGGAATATTCGCCGCCCGGCGCCGACACTATAGACCATGCAGACTGCTGCGTCAGATTCGTAGAAAGGTTCCACCGTGAGTCAAGACTACACGGAGTATTCGCCGTCACGAAGGACCATGGCGACTGCGGCGTCAGATTCGCTACCTTCAGCCGTGACAACGGGATAAGGGGTCGCCCTACTCAATTCACCGTGGACATGAACGACGCGTCCAGCTGTACTGGTATCCTGTCGCTGTGGCCAAGTCCTTGCTACTAGGACTTTGTAAAGTAATGTAACATATTCCTCTTTCTTGTTATATGTCTTTTTATTTTATGAGAAGCCTCGTTTGTTTTCTAGAATAATAGTTTTGTTTAGTCATGTCTAACTTGAGCATAGATGTTTGCTAAGATTATATATGTGTCACATGGCACTGTTCTTACATTAAAGCCTCTGGCTAAGAATGTTAGTTTTGAGACAGATGTTTGCTAAGATTATTTATGTGTCACATGGCGCGGTTCTTACATTAAGAATGTTAGTGTTGAGACTTAGTCCGAGTCACGAGTTCGTTACTCCTTTGTTCCGAATTTAGTCATGACGTCCTAAAAGTCATGAAAATTAGTTTTTTATATTGGGGGCTACTACCAGGATGTCTGTTTACTTTAAAAACAAGTTTAGAACTTTATGTAGCTGTAGTTGAAAACTGTGAATTAACTGAGTATTGGCTTAATGGCGCTACCCAAGGAAATTGCCTTAGATTCATTGTGGGGTCCACGCTAATTGTTCTATTTTTATATTAGCCTATGATTAGGTTTTGATTTAGCATATAAATTTATAGTTATCAATGTACTATATTATGCTGGCAGTACCATAGTGGAATAAGACCAGCAGTAGTACTGTTGTGACACCTGTTTCCTAGCCTCCAATCAGCTGGAGATATCAGCTGTGTATTCATCATGTTTTATGGATACCTATTAATAACAAACTCTACCAAGTGAGACTGTGTAAATGTTACATTCTTTATTCACTCTTTGCTATTTGTTCAATCTTGTGAAACCTGTATTTATGACAATTTATCTTTTATTTACTATAATAAATATATGTGTTAAAATGACTCTGTGTTTCTATACATGTATTATAAGAACCCAGTAGGGAAGTTTACTTCAATTACTTTGTCATTTTTAGGTATTTATGTTGAATATATGCGCAAATATAATTCATACTGATGTGCTGTAAATGCACAACTGAAATTTTACCCAGTAATGAATCCAGATCATTTTAATAGAGTGTCGTAATTATAAATAACACATTTATCAACAATGTAAATACAGTACTGTTTAAAACACGTTAGATTACTTATGAAGAAACATGAAGGTTAATATATATCATATACTTACTGTATGATGTATAATTATATTTAATATGCGTAATATATATTTATTTAATTTCATATACTTACAATATAATATATAATTATTTTATATGATATACTTACAACATAATTTAATACAATTATAATAATATTTCACAGAGTTAATAAAATATTATAGTTTTGATTTATTATGCATGTTCTGAACGTTGCCAATGAATAAATCATAGAATACCATAAACATCAAATAATCTAAGTCTATAATAAATAGTTATTGTGAAACAATAATAATAAACCTATTGGATAATCATCTAGCCCGTACACAACATAATCGGACAAACTTACCTCTTATTTTATAACAGCAATTATTTCATTTTTTGTGACCTGACGGTCTAGGGGTAAGGCGTCAAACTTCTGTGCGGGCGTCCGGGGTTCAATCCTCGGTCCCGGCACAGATTTATCTGATTACTAAACCCTTCCTTCATCTCTGACAAGACATCTTGTGACTGTGGGGAATTCCAGGCCTCCACCATGGTTCGGATTCCACGTTAAACTGTAAGTCCTCAATTTCATCTCACAATCACCCTACCATTACACATTAGCGTAAGTGCGTATAACACCGAACGGGTAGTAAGACGCAGTGCTAATAATAATGTTAGCATGCATCGTGTCGCTCTACCCAGACAGCTCACAAAGCATTTTAATTTTGAATCTTGTTTCTCCAGGATAATTATCACGTATTTTGGCTTTAATTAAAACTGTTAGTTTAATAGAGTCTCTTACTTCATTTGTTACATCCCTGAGCACAGTAATACCATTCCTTACACTTGGTGAAGGACGTGCTTTAAGAAATCGACAAATATAGTTTGTTAGAAGTACAGTGGATATAGATAGCAAGAGGTCGCTTTTACCTAATGTGATCTTGCACAACTTTGATTTTACCGGACATATCAGATCCTCCATTGTACCCTTGACCACACGTGGGCTCAATTTCAAGCATCATATTATTTAATTTGCCAAGAAGTAAGTTTGTGAGAGCCTCACCACTGAGATCTCTCGTTTTCCCAAACCCTTAGAACTCCTCTCGGACTTTAATTGAGAGTATGTTCAGATATCTAATACAAAGACGCAATTGTTCAGATGTTCCAACATACGTTGTTTCATCTGGTAGTACCGAAACAAAATTGCGCCTTTGATGGGCCTAACTGTTGCGGCGCCTAGACCTGAGGATAGAAGCGTCGTTAACTTTAACAACAATATAAAAGTAGGGGAGGCAATGTTAGGTGAAAACACTAAAGTTAAATGTGGTTTGATATATATATTTTAATATTCACAGAAAAAACCTAATACGACAGTGACAACCTAACAAGCGTAATGGAAATCCATACTTTCCAAAGTATACGTGCTCAAAATATATCAATATAAACAAATATATCAACCCAAGCTAGAATATAGAAAGCACATTAAATAGCTTAGTTGTAACTCCTAGCAAATGTTAGGGGAGAAGAGCCAAGTTTCCTACAAATTCCCAACACAACCATTCTTGGGTTGGATTTCTGAATTAATGCCTCTCTGATAACAGTCGGACCTTGACTCTCTCTCTAAAACGAGAGATGTTCAAAGAACCTAACTCTGTCTTACCCTAACCAGTTAAACCTAGAATAGGCCAGAACACGGCCAAGAAATGTTCATGAAGCAACAAACAATTAAACCTAATGTAAATCAAATAGACGGAGCTATTATTTATGCTTTTTAGTGAGGATTACTCCATCTAGATATCATGTTCTGAAAATATAAAAATGGCACCTGAACACAGGAATCGAACACGGGAACTTTGGCTTAGTGTGCCAATGCTCTTACCACTGAGCTACCCAGCACGTCCATCATAGACTCTGCCTTATAATATGAATGAAGAATGACCCTGGGCACGGGACGATTCCTGTATAGCTCTGTGGTAAGGGCATTGCCGTACTAAGCCAAAGGTCCCGGGTTTGATTCCTATGTCTAGGTGTCATTTTTCAATTTTAAGAATAAACCAAATTTACTGACAAGAATACCAGGGTAAATTGAAAAACTATACTAATGGCGTTTAGACCCTACTCTTAAGAGTGAGAGCTGATGCAATAGCAGATCTAGCTCAGAAGCGCTTAATATTTAATAATAGTAATTTGTAACACTGAGGCAGTCCCACCCGAGGAGACACTAAGACAAAATGGATAAAGAGGTGGCTTAGGAATCCAGGCCTTAGTTTAATCATGACAGGCTAAGTACCAATTAGTACAACCTGAGTTCCAAACAGAAGGAACTAAAAGAAAGATTCACAAAATAACAAAGCAATGAAGTTCAGGAATACAAACGTGCGCCACCTTAAGGGGGCTGGCCACGAGAACTATTCTATCAAACAGGAGCCGCGTCTCAAGGATAGTAGCGACCCACTAGTTGCCAACCCCAACACGGAAAACAACTGAGTAACCATTGATTGTAACTAGTAAGGACCCAATCAGTTCTAATAAGATGACCACACATTCCCTAAACTGACTACTTACCCGTACGATTTACAATTTAGTGGTCATACAGGCCAGGTAGTATGACACACTCCCAGTCATCAAGACCGAGCCGTAAAGTGACCTAATACAACCACGTAGAATCAATAGCTTGAAAGCCAGTGGAAACCTGGCTAACCCACTCTAAATACAAATTGCAAAATACATTTTCTGACATTAAATAAGTTGAACGCTAGAGTGACACTCATTATCTGAGACGACTAACTAAATAACATCCCTTAGAATGACGAGTATAAAACAAGGTAATTGAATAGATATTACGTTGATATGTTGAGTCTTGTGGGCGAGACTGGTGGAACAACCATCGTGACCAGGAGTCTTCTACGTAGCCGTGCTGACACCTCGTAGAAACAATAGAGACGAGACGTATATCTGACCTGGGGATGACAAACACCTGGTTCAAGAAACAAAAGACAGAACCATACACATGGAATAGCTCAGGAGACATCAGCAGGTACCAACTAAACCACAACCTGGTAAAATAACGGTTCGGGAATGGAAGGAAGAATGTTCCGACATCCATTTGGACTACAACCTTCTAGTGGCGAACATTGAAACAAGACTGAGGAGGATCCGGAAGAAAAGTAAGAGAAAACAGAGGTGGGACTTAGAAAAATTAAGAAACAAGGGTGACAATATGATAAATCCAATAGCACAAAAATTAAATTATATTACAGAAGAGAGTATACATGTGAAAGGGAAGTGGAATAGTGTTAATAATATTTTTTGAAGGTGTTAAGTGACATTGTTGGAAATGTGAAAAGGACTGCATGAATGTCCTTTGTAACAAGAAAGATACTTTATAAAATGGAAGAAAGAAGGAAGTAGAAAAGTCAACAAAGAATAATATATTAGGTTAAACAACGATTTAAATAGAGAAACAGACAAAGCGAAGAAAGACCATATAGAAAAGACATGTGATTACATTATATAAATGCGAAGAAAGGTATGATCTCACGTACCAGAAAGCAAAGGAACTGGGAGGGAATGAAAACTAAAGTGTGCGAACAATAAGAATAGAAAACCCGAAAGTTCAGATGGTGACGGATCGTAAAGAGGTTCTTACGATTTGGGAAAAATATATAGAAAAACCGTAGAGCAAGAAAAATTGACCAGAAAACATGGAAATTGAAACAGAAAGCGAATTAGGGGAAGACAGAAAAGGACCCAGCATTTGAAAGAGTGAAGTGGAGAAAGTAATAAGCAACATTCAAAAAGGAAAGCTGCTGGGGATGGCAATATACCAGTTGTCGTTCCGTAGGAACTAGGAAACAACGGATTAATGGCTCTCTCAAAACTCATAAAAAGGATCTATGAGACAAGAGAATGGTCCAAAAACTTTCTAGACCTAGCCATGATGGTTCTGAAGAAGAAGAAACAACCCAATAAATATTGTGACCACACGACCATCAGCCTCATCTCTCATGTGGGGAAGATCATGGCAAGAATACTTAACATATGACTAGAACAGAAAATATAAATTGTGATGAAAGAAGACCAATTTTGATTCAGAAAAGGAACCAGAGATGCCATTGGGATGCTGAGAATAATTTTATATATAGTTCTGGAAGTCAAGAAAGTGGTTTATATTTGTTTAATCGATTAACAAAAAGGCGTTCGATAGAATGATGTATCAACTGATGGAAATGCTCAAGAAGATCGTTATAAACTAAAGGAACAGAGGGCTCATTGCAAACCTGTACCTGGTACAGCGAGTGAAGGGGAGATTGAATGATGGAGAGACTAACAGCTTGAAGATAGGAAGGGGAGTGAGACAGGGATGCTTTTTTCACCCAGTCTGTTCAAATTGAATGGAAAGTGGATGGTCAGGGAAGTCCTGAAGAGACTTGGAAATTTTAGAATAGGAAAATGTGTCATCAGCACAATAAAATATACAGATGATCTAGAACTAAGACGTTAAAAGTTATGGTGATCACAACAAATGAAGCACTAATTAAAATCAAAATCGGAAACCAGGAGCTGGAATATATAGAGCAATTCAAGTACCTGGGAAGTCCACTGACAAAGGATACCAACCTTATCGAGGATCATCAATGCCAAGGAAGCTCACAACAAGAAGCGGTTACTGCTGACCAACGAGTTGAATTTGGAACTGAGGATGAAACTGATGAAATGATCCATTTGAAACACTACGCTTTACAGATTAGAAACTTGGACTCTTAGGAAGATGGAAAATAAATACTTGGAGAGCTTTAAAATGTGGTGCTGGAGAAGACATGAAAAGAGCAAGTGGACAGACATAGTGACAAATGAAGACGTCTTAAAATGAGTGAGTGATAAATGAACCACTTTGGATGTGATTCTTCGGTACAAACCAAACTGGTCCGGATACATCCTTAGGAGGATTTGTCTTTTGTACGACGCCATAGAAGGAAAGGATGAGGGGGGAAAAGAGTTTACGACGCTGGAGGATTTAAATATTTGATGACTTGAAGTAAAAAAGACAATTCCGGGAGCTCAAAGTGGGGACAGAGGTCATGGCACACTAAAGGTCTTAGTTCAATGACAAAAGGAATGGACCTGAGAAAACATATACTAATAAGTAATTTTGAAGCAAAAACAAAAATTAATAATCAACTGTTATATATCATAAAGGATGGTTAACAACACGGTAGATAACATTTTAAACATACATTAATGCCTAGTTTTAAAAATAAAATGTGATTATACTATTATATTTTATATATCCTAACCTAAGACAAGATAATATTTAAATATATTTATTAGCCTTTAAAATTTAAATAATGTTCTATATCATTAGTACATTCTTTTATATTTATCATGATAGTCCATCTATCTATTTTGAGAAGTAATTGACTCAATGAATACATGAATTGAGTATTAATTGGACACTTATTTTTTATTAAATATCTCGATAGAGACCTTTAAATTAAGATGTCTATGATCATAAAATATCTTAAAACATCTATGTTGCAGGATGTTGAGATATTTACATATAATTAAATCACAAACTTTGATTCAGATCACGTAATAAAAAAAACACTAGATTTTGTTTTGTATTTGTTAATAAAATTTCAATACTATTCCTTCTAAATCGATCATCAGTGAAACGTTTATTTTTTTGAATAGTGTATGTGTGTTTTTAATCCTTGGCAGCCACATCGGTGGGCAGGTGGACTGAATGTCAGGCTCGTATAGTATGGATAATTGATGGCATGGGTTCAAATTTCACTCTTGTGCACTGAGGTTTTTTTTTCTAATTAGTTTCTCACTTTCCCTTAACACAAATGTGGATACGTTTTCACCAAGTTCTTCCTCTATCTTACGTTTTATTAAATGTAAATATTCCGGACAGGTTTTTACTGTCAGGCCATAATAACTCCATCAGCGCTAAAGAGGCCGTAATAATAACTACACTCAATTCAGTGGTTCGAATGGTCCACAGTTCCACTCTTGCAATAGACTAGATAAACTGCGGATGATGGGGAGTTCAGGGTTGTAATCCTAGTAAATTGTTCTTAGGTTGGGGATTCCTCAATTATTTTCCACTCACTCTATCCACGAAAATGCGGGTATAATTTTCCCTATATATTAAGCCTTCCTCAATCCTAGCACATTAGTGTAATCAGTACATATGCGTATAGCCCAAACGGGTAGTAAGACAAGGTGATAAAAAAAAGTATTCAAGGTTCTGCTCTTCCAAATTAAATCATTCCAAATTTTTGAACTTTTTCCCATCACCGCGTCTTACTACCCTCTCAGGTTATACGCCTATGAACTAATTATACTAATGTGCTAGGTAATAGTAAGGTTAAATTTAGATGAAATGTACCCGCATTTTCGTGCACGGGGAGAGTGGGATAGCATTTATATAAAACTACCCTCACTACAACCGACCGTAATCGAACCCTGATCCGCTTGTCATCAGCTGTCCAGTCTCTTGAGATAGTAGCTCCTTATGCCATTCAGCCAACAAAGTGAGTTTCTAATATTTGAAGTTGTCGCTTGTGTCCATAACGCACCCGTACAACGGCTCTTTACCAGTAATCATGCGGGTTGCGGGCTGCAAGGGGAAGTGTAAGGTGTGACTAGTTTTAAGAGTATGGAGTGCATCAGGTAGTAGGAGCGCTGCAATTACCCCTGCGAGCTGGTAATGAGGAGATGTGAGAGCCGCTAATGCACGTGGGATACTTCGCCTCACAAACACGCATCACAAGTTAACTGACAGTAGTTAGACTGACGTGATAGTACAGAGCTGCTAGTGGTTGGATTTGGTCACGTGACCACTCCTCCTGCTCTCTGATTGGC
>CABFVX010006809.1:0-28582 GCA_902151425.1 Timema shepardi
GCTGACGTCACCAAGACAGTCACTATAAGGGGCGTGGCTCAAAGTGACGGGTAATAAATCAGATAAAGCTGGCCACTTACTACTCCGCCAGCACAGAAGTCTGACACCTTACCCCTAGACCACCAGGTCACGTTCGATATTATTAATGATTGCAATATTTCATTTTGTTATCAGGTGAAATTAAGAAGGTGTTATTCAATGTGTATCAATTAATTAAGCAAGATTTTAATAAATTAGTAGGAAGTACTTAACAAATTTGATTTTTGGAAATATCCGATGTTTTAGAACTTCAATTCTATACTCGGAAAGCATTTTTGACTTATATATATATTATTTTTATACTTTTATATTCTCAAACTAGCTCCTTTACTATCAAATTGATCAATATTCCTTAACACACTGCAGGTGAGGTATTTTCATATCTGGAATATTCTACATTTTAATAAATTTGGTAAAACAGTATGAATGGACATTTGGATATTTTTTGTTAGTAGTATTCTAATATCATTATCCATCATCTACTGTAACTTTATTTAAAATCATTAGAACTATTCTCAAAACATTCTATTTTATCTGTGTTTTTTCTTAGATTTTATATTTTTACAATTATATTAACGAATTTTCTTGATATTATTTTATTATTTATAAATACTAAATTCGAAGCATTTATAACTATTCCCTCCTTCACCTCTTACAAGACATCTTGTGAACGTGGGGAATGCCAGGCCTCCACCGTGGTTCGGATTCCACGTTAAACTGTAGGTCCTCCATTTCATCTCAACAATCACCCTACTATTACACGTTAGTGTAAGTGCGTATAACCCTAACGGGTAGTAAGATGCGGTGCTAATAATAATAATAATATACCTATACAATTTTTCCTCCCCCTCCTATTTATTATATTAGTGTTATAATCTCAATGTTAGACACCAGGGATCTTATTTCTAAGTTAACACTAAATCTATCTACAATAGCTAAATAATACAAACAAATCCACCCACAAATATGAGATGACTAATCATTTTCTGATATCATACATTAATTTATAAAATAAAATTAGTTAAATCATTTCCTCTGCCATGAAGTAAGTAGGCATTTTTTTATAAAATATGGCCACCTAAATTATCTAAATCTATTCTTATCAAAATATTGATGTACTTAATTATTGTTTAAGTTCTATTATTATTAGTTAATAAATAAGAGATTAAACTGGGAGTTTTGTTATTTTGTATTTAAATTTAAAGAGTTACCAAAGCACCAGTTTTGTGGCGGTAGGTTGGGACGACTGATTAAACTCAAGCGACGCACATCGTGTTAAAAAGTTGAACGAGGAAAATCAATGTTGCCAACATTTGAAAGGACACGAGAGCGATCTGTTGGGATAGGTTTAAACTATTAGATATATATTTTGTCTTCCGAGCCTCCACGATAGATGGCGCTAGTGGTGTTGAAACCAACGTTGGGTCGTTAAATAATATAATATATAATGTATAATTGGTGACCTGGTGGTCTAGGGGTAAGGTGTCAGATTCTGTGCTGGGGGCTGGGGTTCAATCCTCGGTCCCGGCACAGATTTATCTGATTACCAAACCCTTCCTTCACCTCTGACAAGACATCTTGTGAATGTGGGGAATGCCAGGCCTCCACCGTGGTTCGGATCCCACGTTAAACTGTAGGTCCTCCATTTCATCTCACAATCACCCTACCTGTAAGTGCGTATAACCCGAACGGGTAGTTAGATGCGGTGCTAATAATAATAATAATAATAATAATAATATATAAGTTCATATGTTCCAAGGCTGGTGTACTGGACCTTTATCAACTTGTTGTAACTTAACAGCTAAAGAAGCCGCAACGATTGGTGCATGGTCCAACGCGCTAGTCTGTATTAGACTAGTTTTCAGGAGATCAAGGCTGGAGTGTGGTTTTTTCCTAAATGTTTTCCCCACTATGCCTTCAAGAAAATGCAGGTACATTTACTCAACTCCTATCTCATTAGAGTAATTAATAAATGCGGATCCATCCCAAAACTGTACTGAAACGCAGTGAAGAAATAATTGATGAATAAATATGGATTGTAGATCTATTTACGATAACTCATCTCAATAGGGAGTTGTATGGTAAAATCTTCCGTCTCGAGAGAATACATTCTAACGAGCCCGGAGGGGAATTGAACCACAAACTTCCGTGTCAGAAATAGCTAACCACATATTTCCTGTCCATAGCTCCCCTAGTATATTATGGGTTTCAGGCTGTAGCGAGCCTTTCCCTCAGGTCAATGTTTTTAATCCCTACGGCCTAATATGATAACCCCTTTATATCACGGGTCTAAGACATATTTAGTAATCTTATCAACATAATATAGGCCTGCAAACAACAATAGTAAACATTATAAACATTATTACTTTCAATACTTTTATATACATGTCATTTTTTGGGTTCCTATAACCTTTTCAAATGTTACTGTTTGAGATTTATTAATCTACCAAACATGTATTATGAAATATGCACGCACACACACTTTCAAAAAACAACTTATAAATAAATACATATTTAATAATCTAATACATGCATAATAAACGCAATAACGATTATTTTAAATACATATTTTTAATTCGAGCCATTTGCTATTTTATATCTTCCACCGATGATTCCCTTTAATTTACATCGAGGATTTTTATGAGGGTCACATTTTCAGTTAGCGTGAGACCACATTTGGCCTGCGGGCCACCAGTTGGAAACTCTTGCCTTAGGCTACAATACCACTATAGTTACCTCCCACCACTACGACCATCAGGCAAGAGGGAAGAGTGGGTGGTATGCTGCCCACATATTTCCTAAAGGGAATTATCTTTTCTAGCCGTATTATTGTGATATGTTTTTATCATCTATAAAAATTGTGTGGTATATATTTTAGGCTATTATGGCGCGGTACCTATTTAATATGGTGAACTCATAGTCCGTGTTCATGCCCTTTTCTTAAATGTTTTCACGCAAGGATTCAAACTTAATTGCCCTCAGTAGTAATAGTTTTGACCAACGCCTCGAGACTTTCAGCCATATCTTGATCACCATTTATTAATATTTCACAATACTAATCTATTCCTTACTATTAAGTCCAATATTTGACAACATTTGTTCAAGAAGCACCCCCAAAATTAAACATTGTAAGCACGTGACTTAGGAAGATTTTCTAGCGCCAGCAACATCAAGGATATATTTCACGGCGTTACTTTACTGTCATGCGGTGTAGTATGATAACAAGGGACTCGGTGTTTCATACTTGGCGTTGTCTTGTTATATAAGGAATTTAATTGGTAATCTTAAACATAAATTATTATTATTAACACCGCGTCTTACTACCCGTTCGGGTTATACGCACTCACGCTAATGTGTAATGGTAGGGTGATTGTGAGATGAAATGGAGGACCTACAGTTTAACGTGGAATCCGAACCACGGTGGAGGCCTGGCATTCCATACATTCACAAGATGTCTTGTCAGAGGTGAAGGAAGGGCATAAATTAGTAATAATTCAAACTAGTCTGATCTGAATAACATATTTTATAGAATGAGTATAATATACGTAGATTACAACTTACATAGGAGCACACCATCGATAGTAAAATTTGTTTGACTCTTGATTCCACATTTTCCCAAAATGATTTTTCTTTGATTGGTTTTGACTATGCTTATTTTTTTTAATAAATCTATTTTATTAAAATATTATGATATAAAATGTGAAATAGTTTTATAAGCTAAATAAATAAACAGAATATCCATAAACACTCGTTTGAGCTGTATTTCGCACTAAACTGCAATAATGTCTTCCGGCCACACGAGGTAGATTTAACGGCCCGTCATTAATTAACGATGGATATTTCGAGAATTCTTTATTGAATAGCACAGGCTGAAGATAATGGACAAGCTAGCTCTACAGTGACATGTCCTCTAGACCAACACACGCCAATAACAACCACCACCAAAAAAGATTCTTTATTTTCAAATTTAATTTCTAATAGATTTATCCGTATCGATATTTCTTTTTTTTTATTCTCCCTTTATAACGTTAAGCCAGACATTACAAATTAAATCAGCTCAGTAAATAATACTGTCTGAAGGATTGGCTCAGCCAACACTGAATGGTTTTAGATTAGGTTCGTAAATTTCTAGAGGCCCCCCACCCATTTTAGAGTTACTAGTTAAAACACTCTTTTGATTATCTGGAGTGTATAAATTCATCTACCCATTTCCCAGGATTGCGTTTAGGAGATAAATACAATAGCCCCATGCCTTCTTTGGTGCTGAATGACAGCTCACAGCTGACTTCTGACAGTCAACATTTAGATATATACTTAAACTTTGTCAGAACTGACAGCTGCTAAACACATGTCTTTGCATATCATATGGCTCAGCGTAGGGATACATAGTTTGGTCTGGTAGCTTTCAAAGCCGTCGGCTGTGAGCTGTGAGTTGTCAGTCAGCACCAAAGAAGCCATGGGGCTACTGTACATCCAGGTGTACAACCCGAGGAGTCGGAAAGAAAGGGGATAAAATGCTTTCAGCTTGGAAACTATTAGCTTAGTTTTCTAGAAAATTAATTTCAAATTTAATTTTTTCAAATTTCAATACTTCTACGACTTTGAAACACCCACTTCAGTGGCCGCATAGTCTAAGGCACTACACTCGCAAAATATTATTAGGCCGATGGCAGGGGGATTGAGGTTCTAATCTCAATCAGGTGTACCGAGGGTGGTATTTTCAAAATGGTTCAATACTCTCCTTCTATAAAAACATTTAAAAAACCTACCCTAAGTACATCTGACTTATTATCGAACCTTGATCTCCCCGTCATCGGCAGTCTAGTCTACTACGAGAATGGCGCCATACACTATGTGGTCACCGAGCGGGCAATAACTGGTTACCAGATAGGCGAGGTTCTCGTTTTAAACTGTGACTTGTGAAGTTGTTCCTTTGAAGGCCGAGGGGGGGTTCCCGACCCACTTCACCGCGACTGTCAGTGCTGGTGTGAGCAATGCTCTCGTGTGAAGTGGTCCTCTTGTGGTGTCAGTATTGGAACAATACCACGTCACGCCTGAAGGAGCGGGTGACGACATTGTTATGTCAGAGTACAGTTGTGGGCAACATCCTGCTCCCTCCCTCTCTCAGACAGACTTAAATAGTTTAAATTAGATGAAAAATGACAATTAGACACGGGAATCGAAGCGGTGGAATTTTGGTTTAGCTAAATAATGCTCTATCCCTTATATATTCAAGATTAATATCGTGCTAAGGGTCATTATTCACTCATAGTTTAAGGTTGAATTACCTTGAGCATAGGACAACATCTGTATAGCTCAGTGGTAGAGCAAAGGTTCTTGGTTTGATCTACCCATGTTCGTGTGTCATTTTTCAACTCACTTAAATTAATCTAAATGTGGCACCTTTTCTCACGGTTAGTGTTGTAATTACAATGATTCGCAGTCTGTCTGTTGACACTTAGATAATATACATTTATTCTTAATTCTTCGGTGATAAAGTTTGTAGAATTTGTAGAGTATTGGTCAGGGAACCGTATGTTTGCACGAACAAACAATAAACAGATGAATCATTAATGAAACAAATAGCCGAAACTATTGTTAATGCATTTTAGTGTGGATAGTCCCTCATAGATATCATATTCTGAAAATTGAAAAACGACACCTGGACACGGGAATCGAACCCGGGACCTTCGGCTCAGTACGCCAATGCTCTTACCACTGAGCTATCCAGAATTCGTCCCGTGCCCATGGTCATTCTTCACTCATAGTTTAAGGCAGAGTCTAAGATGGATGTGCGGAAGTCGTCAGCTTATAAACATGTGATTATCAAAGATCACAGCCATCAGACAACGCAGCCATTAGCGACTCGGTAGTTGGCATTTTGCAGCCACTAGACAGTTATATATATAATTGTACAGGAATGCATATATTAATGAAACAAATAGCCGAAACTATTGTTAATGCATTTTTTCAATTTTCAGAATATGATATCTATGAGGGACTATCCACACTAAAATGCATTAACAATAGTTTCGGCTATTTGTTTAATCAATATATGCAATCTTGTACAATTATACATATAATTGTCTAGTGGCTGCAAAATGCCAACTACCGAGTCGCTAATGGCTGCGTTGTCTGATGGCTGTGATCTTTGATAATCACATGTTTATAAGCTGACGACTTCCGCACGTCCATCATAGACTCTGCCTTAAACCATGAGTGAAGAATGACCATGGGCACGGGACGAATTCTGGATAGCTCAGTGGCAAGAGCATTGGCGTACTGAGCCGAATGTCCCAGGTTCGATTCCCGTGTCCAGGTGTCATTTTTCAATTTTCAGAATATGATATAGATGAATCATTATTGATCCTTGTCTTGCATAGATTACGATTCGAGTTGATTAATTTATTTTGTCACTGTGTCTTATTACCTGTTCAGGATATACGCACACGTACTAATTATGCTAATAAATAAGAGATGAGGAGGGTTGAATTTAGAGGAAGTGTATTTACACTTGTCTGGGGGAAGAGCTTAAAACCACCGAGGGGGAAAAAAACCCACCCTCAGTACAACTAACCAGGACTCAAGCACTGATTTCCCTGTTATAGGCAGTCTGGTCTATTGGGATAGCGGCGCCTTAGACCATGCGGCCACTGATGCTGGTGAGTTTATCAGAACATTACAAACCAGTACCCACCCAAAAGAAGTCACCTCAGTGTTTGGTAAGTACACATTTTTAGAAAATACCATTTATATGGCAGTCAACATTGCTACTCATATTTTAATATATTATTAGTACTCTATGTACAGGGAGTTTGGAAAGTCATGGCCCAAGCTGCGCATATATCTTGTTTGAACCAAAAGTAATACAACATTTATATACACCTACATCTGACAAACTATGGTAATACCATTATATTGCCCTCAAAGTTTCGGAGTACAGCGTCGGGAGAGTAAAGCTGTTCAAGCATGCGTGTACGACAGGTTGCATAAGAGATAGGCGCACGGAACTGCACATGTAATGATGACAAGCACTTTCTGTGACGTAGGACCGTTAATGATGACCCTCAGGACGTATTCCCATATCTAGATAGTCCGGTGTGTTGTTTACTATTAATTATGGTATGTTCTGCTGCCGGGCTCCGAGATGTCGAGGTGTGTAGTGCCACGCCCCTAACTCCTATGCAACCTGTAGTACACGCATACTTGTACAGCTTTGCTCTCCCGGTGCTGTACTCGAAAATTTTGAACACAATTTAATGGTATTCATAGTTTTCCGGATGTGAGTGTATAGGAATTTTGTATTGTTTTTGGTTCGAACAAGCTATATGTGCAGTCTGGGGCGTTGAGTTTCCGAACACCCTGTATATAGGCCTATAAATATGTGTGTGTTCGTGTTACTATCCATCACACAAGTCGATTGTCGTATTTTCAAAGGCATCATTTTTATTATACACTGGCTCACAAGTGACAGAAAGATCGGGGTTAGAATCCCGTTAGTGTGTACTAAGGTATATTTCCTCTTCTACCTCGGCGAAAATGCGGCTACATTTAACCAAAACTCTCTACTTTTCACATCGCTACCTCCTTAGCGTCATAAGTGTATGTGTATAAGATCAACGGATACTAAGATGCGGTGGAGAAAAATGGAGAAAAAGTGATAGCTAAATATCACACAAATTGACGCATAAACCTTTTTAGTAACTTTATAAAATATAAAAACCTTTTTTATTATCTGAATTTAAGGATACTAAGGGTAATTATCTATGCCAAAAAGTTGTATTAATTTGATGATTTCATTGGAAATTCTCAACTAAAATTAATACTATTGGATAATATTTTATATTAGTATTTTGTTTTTAGAATTAAACATGCACATATATATAACCTAAATATTGAGAAACAATAATATCTAAGTTTGCTTTTATTTATAAACCTGGATCCCTATTGCTTTGTAATCTACGTAAATATAATTTAGAAAGGATTTTAATATATATATATATATTTTTTAAGTCATACGATGCTGGTAAATGGATATTTTCCCATATCTCAGAGACAGGGATAAAATATAAGTTTTATTCTATCTTATACTCACTCGCCTATAAGACTCCTCTAAGCTTGCAGCTGTGTAAAACGTGACATAAGAAACACTGACCTATTCACGCCTGGACACTAATGTCACCATACCGGTGCGTGGAGTCTCAAACCACCCTCTCTAGTAACAATACAATGTCCACCCTCTCTAGTAACAATACAAGGTCCACCCTCTCTAGTAACAATACAAGGTCCACCCTCTCCAGTAACAATACAAGGTCCACCCTCTAACAGTAACAATACAAGGTCCACCCTCTCTAGTAACAATACAAGGTCCACCCTCTCCAGTAACAATACATGGTCCACCCTCTCCAGTAACAACACAAGGTCCAGTGAACTGTTCGACTTTCAGCGCTCTACTATTTGTAAAAGGTGACCTGGCGGTCTAGGGGTAAGGTGTCAGACTTCTGTGCTGGCGGCCGGGGTTCAATCCTCGGTCCCGGCACAGATTAATTCCACGTTAAACTGTAGGTCCTCCATTTCATCTCACAATCACCCTACCATTACACATTAGCGTAAGTGCGTATTACCCGAACGGTTAGTAAGACGTGGTGCTAATAATAATAATAATAATAATAATAATAATAATAATATTTGTAAAACCCTCTATTAACGATGATTCCCTCAGAGATTCCGTTTCAAATAGAAATAAGATAACATTTATCAATTACTTGAATCAAATTGGCTTAAGGCGAGTGGAATACTTAAGGTGGGGATGGAAGGACGCGAGTATAGGCCAGTGTTTTTTGAAGTTTTTACGGCAAAATATTTGTTGTCAAAAATAAATAAAATATTGCTCCGTTACAAACATAGAACATAATTTTCTTCCCGTTGTGACCTAAATATTTCTTAAAACATCTGTCCAGGGTGTTCTGGAATTTAATGGTAACATTTTTTCTCTGTATTTATAAAGTTTGTTATAAAATGCCACTGTGCTCGTGACAGATATTCAACAACTTTTAATGTCAACATGTGAAGAAAAATTAAACTCCACGTTGGTACTGGAGCAATATTTATTGAATTTATTTAGTACAAAAATGTTTTTCCATAATAACTGCAAAAAACACTGGCCTTTTCTTGCGCCCCCTACACGCCCCCCCCCCTTAAATGCAACGCTTGCTTGAACGGTAATATCTTTACACTGAAGTATTTCTTGTGGTGATTTCAATTTTGAAGTTTCCAAAACCATAAAATAATATCCAATTATTTCATTTTACTGTACTGACCGGCCACAGGTTGAAAACCATTGTTGTTGATGGTGAATAACATGTTACCAGATTCTGTGGCCACGTGGTATAACGCACTAATTTCATATTGGACTAGACTGCCAAAGATAGGGAGATTGGGGTTCGATTCCTGTCGGGTTCACTGAGGATGTTTTTTTTAAATATGTTTCCATTTTCCCTCCACGCAAATACATGTGCTTTTCCTTTAAATTAAGCCTTCCTAATTTCTAACCCATTAATGTAATTGGTATATAGGCGAATAACCTGAGCAGGTAGTAAGATGAAATGCTAAAAATAAAAATAACGTGTTGATAACTCTCCTCGATAATTGGTCGTTAACCGTATTTTTAAATAACAAAGTTTTTTATAATTCGGGTTTTATGGACGTTCGTAATATCTCAGCGCTCTGGTAGATAGCCCCTAAAGAGCCCGTCTCAAGGTCAATGACTCGTTAAATAACTGAATAGGCAGAAATTGCGTTGAAGTGCGGTTTTACACATTCTTCATTGACTATGAAATGTCAGCTTTGAAGTTTTTCATTAAAAATAAAAGGTACGATGCACCGCATAGACTTTCCCCCACCTTTATCTTAAAATATACATTTAATATAAACCGTAGGATTTGTTAAACGAAATATTAGGTCTATAAATGGTTGTAGAAACATTACACCAAAGATCGTAATTGAAATAATATACACTGTTACTTACTCTATGGTATTAGGAACTAGGAACACTGTTACAGAAAAATTGAGAAAAGAGGAACATCTTTGTCCACCAAAGAGCATAAGAAACAAACTCATTTTCAAAGACCTTAATTAAAATGTTATGTATGCTTTTGATTATAGCTCAAAAAGTATTGGTTTTATAAAAATATATTTCTGATAAAAATTGATATCTTTAATAGAATTATAACTTTACTTGGTTAAGTTATTTTTGTATATTAAATAGTTGCGAAGAAATTATGAAAATTGGAAAATTCACACCATATCGAGTACCCTCAAAATAATTTTCATGAGAAAATGAGAGTTTCCATATTGTTTATAATTTATGGTCAAACATCTAATTCCAAAAACTCCTCGTAAGGATCTAAAGGAAATCACAGATATAAAAACTTTAACTTATCCCGTAAAACGGTTTTGGCTCTAGCTCGAAGTACAGGCAGACAGACAGACAGACAAGACAGACTGTACCACGTAAACTACTTTTTTTGTTTGTTCGAGGGGTTCACGAAACGTCAACATTTATCAAAACCTCCAGTTTGATTTTCCGACGATCATAATAATTTATCTCTAAGGTCAAACTTTGTTACATTAAATAATTTAAAAAAACTTTTTAAAATCCGTACCAATGCCCAAGTAACGTCGTCGCTCTACTTATTAAAACTAGTACGTATGTTTTTCTGTTTTAGTACCAAAACACAACTTCTGTATAATCCAGTGGTTCTTAACCTGGGGGTAATTACCCCGTTTTGGGTAAAGTGGCGATCCAATAGGGGTAACACAAGACTAACGGGCTTTTTCTTGAATAGAGCCTACCCATGTTAAACTATCAGTTGTACTTCTAGACTAGAACTAGCAATTCGATACATAAACATACCTGTACATAAATAACAGTACCAACCTTCTCACTTATATTTTACCTGTGAAATTTACAGACGCTGTTTTTTTCTTTCATTTTTTCACAATAAATACTGTTAATTAGCTACAAGTTTTTAAAAGAAGGGTTAAAGATTATTATTATTATTATTATTAGCACCGCGTCTTACTACCCGTCCTATTATACGCACTTACGCTAATGTGTAATGGTAGGGTGATTGTGAGATGAAATGGAGGACCTACAGTTTAACGTGGGATCCGAACCACGGTGGAGGCCTGGCATTCCCCACATTCACAAGATGTCTTGTCAGAGGTGAAGGAAGGGTTTGGTAATCAGATAAATCTGTGCCGGGACCGAGGATTGAACCCCGGCCGCCAGCACAGAGGTCTGATACCTTACCCCTAGACCACCAGGTCACCGAAGGTTTAAAGAGAGGTTCTCGGAAGGTCCTAGGGGTGACATGACTCAAAATGTTAAGAACCACTGGGTGATATAGTGGGTGACGTAAGCAATGACATGGTCAAATCCTTACAAGTGGGGCTACCTTTATATTCTCTTTACATTGGGTAATCCCACCTAGATGTGACGCATGGGTATTACCTGGCATTGTATCAGTGGTTAGGTCAGCTGATTTAACAATGGAGAACTCCATTGTTCCGCCCAGATAGAGTTAGTTAAATAATAACTTTCCGTCATATACCCAAATATCACCAATTTTGTATTTATTCTAGGGGTTCAATATTAAGTGAATGTTAGAAAATAATATGTCTGCCACCATATTAAGAAATACATTATATTGCTTTACACTTTTGGTGACCTGGTCGTCTAGGGGGTAAGGTGTCAGACTTCTGTGCTGACAGCCGGGGTTCAATCCTCGGTCCCGGCACAGATGTATCTGATTACCAAACCCTTCCTTCACCTCTGACAAGACATCTTGTGAATGACATCTCACAATCACCCTACCATTACACATTAGCGTAAGTGCGTATAACCCGAACGGGTAGTAAGACGCGGTGCTAATAATAATGCTTTACACATTCTACATCGACTGACTAAAAGTTAATTGTAAGAATATCCAGGAAAAACAAACGTAATGGAACTATATATATATATATATATATATATTTAGCGCCGCGTCTTACTAACCGTCCAGGTTATACGCTCACAAATTAATTAAATTTGTTCTTCTCATCTTTATAATTTGTTTGATCTTTTCCCCTCCATTTTGTTGGATAGAAAAAAAATCCCCTTTGAATAATTTATTTTTGTTAATTTTTTTCTGATTAATTGTTTAGTAAAATAAATGGACAAAGGGCTCCAGGTGATCTGTGGCCGCACGAGTTGTCTACCTCTAACGAGACAGGTGAATTGCAGCCCCACATTTTTAGAGCCACGTATGAATTGTGACACAAGCTGTTGACCTAACCTAACCTAACCTTCAAATTTTAGCCAAAACCATTAAACGACAAGAAAGGAGGAAGCATGGATATTACAAGGGATGTTGACATGAGACGATGATATTTTATATCTGGAATTTAAGACAGTGCGACAGACAGCACAATGCTAATTGGGTGGAAACAACTATTAGCTCTCTTTCCAAATCAGGTTCCAACTCGCCTACACATGGATGAAGGGGTAAAACAAGGGAACATATGATCACATAGTTTAGTGTGATGATGCATTTTGTCCACAATTACACTACAAATTATACTCTCAAACAACATTCCAAAAGTTGTAATAAATTATGTACACCTGTTTCTTAAACAATATTTATTGCTTTTATTAAAACATTTTTTATTTGTTTTAAATTTTTAACAAAACGTGTTTTTAGAATGTTATTCATTATTATAGTTACTATTACATAACTTTTATTCGCCAAGTTATTAAATGCTATACAATTATTTTCACAATTATAATACATAGGAGATTTTGTTTTAATTGGAATAACAATAGATTGTACAGCCACGAGGAAAGAAATATCTTCACCATCTGGTTGGATAAATTATAATATATTATTTAAACATTTAGAATCGAAAAAGGTTATGTAATTTGTTCGTGTATAAGTAAACACAATCGTAATCATAAGTAATATAAAAATGTTTCAAAAGATGTTTTATCCGTATGTATGAAGAATTGATGTGTGAGCATGATCGAGTCTTACTTGAGTACCTGGGGTTAGATCCCGGTTGGATACACTGTGAATCTATTTGAATAAAAACTCAATTTATCTTTAGTATTCTTTGAAAATGCAACTTATCACCCAGTTCGAAATAGTTTGAAGAAACAACTAATACTATTAATATAGCAAATCCTTTTAACTGGAATTATATAGTTGAACTCATTATCTACCAGTATCGAACCCTCATACTTGGGCACACGGTTCAAATATCGGCTATGGGAAATTGGGACTAATCCCTCGGCCAGATTTACTGAGTTTTTAGTCAAAGTTTTTAACTCTTTTATTTTACATGCAAATTCAGGCACATTTTATCTAAACATACTTTTCTTATCCCTTACCTACTAACGTAATAAACAAATATATAATTATACATTTTTACACGGACTTCAGTGGCCAAATGGTCTAAGGCGTCACCTTATTATAATGGCCTACCGTCGACGGGAACACCGAGGTTTGAATTCCAGATGGATCTACTTTGGGTGTTCTTTCCCTAAAGGGTTTCCCACCCTCCTTCCACGCAAATACAAGTAGATTACCACTAAAATGCTTCCTTCATAATCCTTATATAACATTAGGGTAATTATCATATCACGGTGACCTGGCGGTCTAGGGGTAATATGTCAGAATTCTGTGCTGGGGTCCGGGGTTCAATCCTCGGTCCCGGCACAGATTTATCTGATTACCAAACCCTTCCTTCAACCTCTGACAAGACATCTTGTGAATGTGGGGAATGCCAGGCCTCCACCGTGGTTCGGATTCCACGTTAAACTGTAGGTCCTCCATTTCATCTCACAATCACCCTACCATTACACATGAGCGTAAGTGCGTATAACCCGAACGGGTAGTAAGACGCGGTGTGCTAATAATAATAATAATTATTATCATATATGCGTATTACCTGAAAAGGTAGTGAGAAGTTACGAAATATAACTGTATAAACAAGTGCCAGAAATATTTCCCCCTTTATTTGGTTTTAATTAAGTTGTATAGTTAATACCACAGACAGCCATTAGTGTTAAGTATCTTATTCTAGTTCTTGCACTTTAAGGAGGTTCTGAATATGGCGTGAGGTGCATTTATCAAACTCTCCACCATAGATCGCTTCTATCGTTTGTTGTAAACTTAGCACGAGGCCAACACATTCGAGCTATCGGACTAATTGTTGTTAAAATTATGGTATTGTGTAAGTCTGGAGCATGCAGTATTTTATAGACTACCATTAAGTTTCTACTTTTGTTTACCATTATACCCGCCTCGGTGGCGTAGTTGGCTAACGCACTGGTCGTGTTGAAGCTCGACTGCTGAGGACGGGGAGATCGAGGTTCGAATCTCGGTCGGGTGAACTGAGGGTGGTTTTTCCAAAATTGTTTTCCGCTCTCCCTCCACGCAAATGCGGGTTCACTTCCTCTAATTTAACCTTCCCAACTCCTAATCCCTTGGAGAAATTAGTACTTGAAGCGTATAACCCGAATGGGTAGTAAGACGCGGTACTAAGGATTATTATTATTATTTACCATTATGTTTACATAATCACGAATAATAAAAACACAACATATTTAAGGTGTAGATGTACGGAACGCGATAAAAGGTAACTGCATTTGCAGTTTTTATATCAACTTTGTTTTTAATATATAAAATATTGCTTCATTAGCAACGTTTAGCTTAATTTTCTTCACATGGTGACCATAACAGCTGTTCGATATCTGTCGAGGGTGTTCTGGAATTTAATGACAACTTTTTGTCTTCATTTAAAAAAATAATTAAATTGCCAAAGCCATTAAATTTGTTTTAGTGAGGATTTACTCACATCTAGATATTATATTCTGAAAGGTGAAAAATGACACCTGGAAACGGGAATCGAACCAGGGACCATACTTTGGCTTAGTATGCCAATGCTCTAACCAATGACCTATCCAGGAATCGTCCCAAACTTAGTAAATCACATGTTTTGTGGCCGACGATTTCCACACGTCCATCATAGACTCTGCCTTAAAATATGAGCGAAGAATGACCCTGGACACGAGACGATTCCTGGATAGCTCAGTGGTTAAAGCATTGGCATACTAAACCAAAGGTTCCGGCTTCGATTCCTGTATCTAGGTTTTTGAAAAATTTCTCATCTACGCTTATGATAGATATTCAATAACTGTTGATACCACCACGTGAACAAAATTAAACTTCTTATTTTTTTTAATGGAACAATATTATATTTATTTTGACCAAAAACAGTTTTGCCATAAAAATTACAAAAACCTTGGACTTTACTCACGTCTCCTAATATCACCTTAAGGAGCTATAGGTGGAACACAATTTCACTCTTGACTATACATATTATGCAGACATAAAATAGCTCAACTGATATAATAGGTCAGAAATGTTAAGAATATGAATATACCATAGTTAAATTTCATACTCTAATAACAAAGAAAAAACAAACAATGTAACCAGACATTGTAAAATTAATATTTATCTTTAGAGTTGTTTATACATAATTTAGTTTTAAATGATGTATCTAGGTTCGTGTAGTTTTATGAAATTATTCTTATTTACAATACTAATGCTTGGTCCATGTTTAACAATAGCGGCAGAAATTTGTGAATCAGGTTTAGCATCATTTATACTTAACCCACTTGTACAAACATGTTTATTGCCAAAAAAACACCCTTTATTTGGCTTTTTTTTTAGAATGAAAAAACTTGAGCTTGTTTATTCATAGTTATTTTAATAGTTTGTATTTCCAGATTTAAATTAATCTCATAAGATTTTTTATTAATCAGATTATTTTACTAGGGTAAAATACACTAGCGTGATTATAGGGGTAATTTGGGGCGCTAGAAATTAACCCACACCCATGATAACAGAAGTTATTAAATACGTTGGTCCATGCCCAACTGATTTGGTTATCCCATATTTATTTTGAGAAAATAACAATTTTTTCATATTCCACAACGCTAGCTATGTTAACGTTCATTTCCATAAGATGTGGCAACATTTTTCTAGTAGTTCTATATTTCTCCAGGTCATGCGCTGTTGGCGGCAATGTGACTTGCACTGATATCGGCGGGTGTTACCTCGTATTTCCGAGGGATTTTTCTGTGTCATACGTAGTTGACCCATCAACAGAGGCTGGGAGTACAAACAAAGATACATAATACTTTATTTATTACTTTATATTTATGTTTAAATACAAACGATCGTGGTCAGGTTATTTTTTCTTTCACTTAAAAAGTCACATTTTATCAAAGTTCTGTTATAAATAATATTTAATTCCCTCCCACACAAACCCAACCTTTCAGAATTTATCATATCTACGCCACTGATATTGTTAAAACTTGAATATATTATTGTTTAAAGAGAAACGTTAATTTTTTTACACAACATATTAAATATGTTGTTTTTAAAAATTAAACGTAGTTTGAAATTTCATAAAAACATACGAAAACAATTTTTCCGTCTCACTTTTTTAGTCCACATTGAATTCGTTTTAAACTTTGAAATATTTTAAATATTTGAATGTTCTAGACAAGACTTTCAAAAAATGACCCAATTTCTACGGTCGAGTGGTTAATTGACCAGATTAAGGTCCACATAAGTCTTATTTGATCACAAGGAATGTGTTGTTTTGATAGCCAAGTAATGACATTTCTTGAACCGGGTGTTTGTTTGTTTGTTAGTGACATCTAATGCTCACTTAACTAAGGTCAGTTTGAATACCAATATAATCCTGTTTTTAAAAACAAATATAAGTGCACATTTATACCTCAAAACAAAGCTCCAATAAAGATAGGCCTTGAACCTGAAGTTAAAACACAGTTCCAATAAAGAGATACCTCGAACCTGAAGTTAAAACCCTGTTCCAATAAATATATACCTTGAACCTGAAGTTAAAACACTGCTCCAATAAAGAGATACCTTGAACCAGAAGTTAAAGCAAAGTTCCAATAAAGATATACCTTGAACCTGAAGTTAAAACACTGTTCCAATAAATAGAGACCTTGATCCTGAAGTTAAAATAATGTTCCAATAAAGAGATACATTGAACCTGAATTTAAAACACAGTTCCAATAAATAAAGACCTTGAACCTGAAGTTAAAACACTGTTCCAATAAAGATATACCTTGAACCTGAAGTTAAAACACTGTTCCAATAAAGAGATACCTTGAACCTGAAGTTAAAACAAAGCTCCAATAAAGAGATACCATGAACTTGAAGTTAAAACACAGTTCCAATAAAGAGATACCTTGAACCTGAAGTTAAAGCAAAGTTCCAATAAAGATATACCTTGAACCTGAAGTTAAAACACTGTTCCAATAAAGAGATACCTCGAACCTGAAGTTAAAACACTGTTCCAATAAATAGAGACCTTGAACCTGAAGTTAAAATAATGTTCCAATAAAGAGATACCTTGAACCTGAATTTAAAACACAGTTCCAATAAATAAAGACCTTGAACCTGAAGTTAAAACACTGTTCCAATAAAGAGATACCATGAACCTGAAGTTAAAACACTGTTCCAATAAAGAGATACCTTGCACCTGAAGTTAAAACAAAGTTCCAATAAAGAGATACCTTGAACCTGAAGTTAAAACAAAGTTCCAATAAAGAGATACCTTGAACCTGAAGTTAAAACACTGTTCCAATAAAGATATACCTTGAACCCGAAGTTAAAACACTGTTCTAATAAAGAGATACCTTGAACCTGAAGTTAAAACAAAGCTCCAATAAATAGAGACCTTGAACCTGAAGTTAAAACACTGTTCCAATAAAGAAAGACCTTGAACCTGAAGTTAAAACAAGGCTTGCGGGCCATAGATGATATTCTCTACCATACGTCCCATGAGTAAGGTTGGTTCGACAAGGGTGGACTGAGACGTCGGGAAATATCCCAATATTCCATTGGATCAGTTTAATTTGGGTGGCCTCAACTACTTTAAACTTAGACGAAGGAATCACTTCAATGAATTGGTATTGGTTAAGTTTAACCAAAAGTTCCAGTAAGTCAGATTTAAAATACTCAGAGTTTATCATTTGTGAAGATATAAGAAGGTGATGTCCCGGTGGTGTTTAGCTGTGGAGTGGTGTTGTCCCCCAGCAGTACAGAGTCCTGGGACACTGATGATGTCCCGGTCGTGCTCAGCTGTGGAGTGGTGTTGTCCCCAGCAGTATGGAAACCTGGGACACTGATGATGTCCCGGTGGGGTTCAGCTGTGAAGTGGTGTTGTCCCCAGCAGTACGGAGTCCTGGGACACTGATGATGTCCCGGTCGTATTCAGCTGTGAAGTGGTGTTGTCCCCAGCAGTATGGAGTCCTGGGACACTGATGATGTCCCGGTCGTGCTCAGCTGTGAAGTGGTGTTGTACCCCAGCAGTACATATTCCTGGGACACTGATGATGTCCCGGTAATGCTCAGCTGTGAAGTGGTGTTGTACCCCAGCAGTACATATTCCTGGACACTGATGATGTCCCGGTAATGCTCAGCTGTGAAGTGGTGTTGTACCCCAGCAGTACAGAGTACTGGGACACTGATGATGTCCCGGTGGTGCTCAGCTGTGAAGTGGTGTTGTACCCCAGCAGTACAGACTCCTGGGACACTGATGATGTCCCGGTCGTGCTCAGCTGTGAAGTGGTGTTGTCTCCAGCAGTACGGTGTCCTGGGACACTCATGATGTCCCGGTCGTGCTCAGCTGTGAAGTGGTGTTGTCCCCAACAGTACGGAGTCCTGGGACACTGATGATGTCCCCGTGGTGTTCAGCTGTGAAGTGGTGTTGTCCCCAGCAGTACAGAATCCTGGGACACTGATGATGTCCCAGTGGTGTTCAGCTGTGAAGTGGTGTTGTCCCCCAGCAGTACAGAGTCCTGGGACACTGATGATGTCCCGGTCGTGCTCAGCTGTGGAGTGGTGTTGTCCCCAGATGGGACACTGATGATGTCCCGGTGGGGTTCAGCTGTGAAGTGGTGTTGTCCCCAGCAGTACGGAGTCCTGGGACACTGATGATGTCGCGGTCGTATTCAGCTGTGAAGTGGTGTTGTCCCCAGCAGTACGGAGTCCTGGGACACTGATGATGTCCCGGTGGTGCTCAGCTGTGGAGTGGTGTTGTCCCCAGCAGTACGGAGACCTGGGACACTGATGATGTCCCTGTGGTGTTCAGCTGTGAAGTGGTGTTGTCCCCAGCAGTACGGAGTCCTGGGACACTGATGATGTCCCGGAGGTGTTCAGCTGTGAAGTGGTGTTGTCCCCAGCAGTACGGAGACCTGGGACACTGATGATGTCCCGGTGGTGTTTAGCTGTGAAGTTGTGTTGTCCCCAGCAGTACAGAGACCTGGGACACTGATGATGTCCCAGTGGTGTTCAGCTGTGAAGTGGTGTTGTCCCCAGCAGTACAGAGTCCTGGGACACTGATGATGTCCCGGTGGTGCTCAGCTGTGGAATGGTGTTGTCCCCAGCAGTACAGAGTCCTGGGACACTGATGATGTCCCTGTCGTGCTCAGCTGTGAAGTGGTGTTGTCCCCAGCATTACGGAGTCCTGGGACACTGATGATGTCCCGGTCGTGCTCAGCTGTGAAGTGGTGTTGTCCCCAGCAGTACGGAGTCCTGGGACACTGATGATGTCCCGGTCGTGTTCAGCTGTGAAGTGGTGTTGTCCCCAGCAGTACGGAGTCCTGGGACACTGATGATGTACCGGTGGTGCTCAGCTGTGAAGTGGTGTTGTCCCCAGCAGTACAGAGTCCTGGGACACTGATGATGTCCCGGTCGTGTTCAGCTGTGAAGTGGTGTTGTCCCCAGCAGTACGGAGTCCTGGGACACTGATGATGTACCGGTGGTGCTCAGCTGTGAAGTGGTGTTGTCCCCAGCAGTACAGAGTCCTGGGACACTGATGATGTCCCGGTCGTGCTCAGCTGTGAAGTGGTGTTGTCCCCAGCAGTACGGAGTCCTGGGACACTGATGATGTCCCGGTCGTGCTCAGCTGTGAAGTGGTGTTGTCCCCAGCAGTACAGAGTCCTGGGACACTGATGATGTCCCGGTCGTGCTCAGCTGTGAAGTGGTGTTGTCCCCAGCAGTACAGAGTCCTGGGACACTGATGATGTCCCGGTCGTGCTCAGCTGTGAAGTGGTGTTGTCCCCATCAGTACAGAGTCCTGGGACACTGATGATGTCCCGGTCGTGCTCAGCTGTGGAGTGGTGTTGTCCCCAGCAGTACAGAGTCCTGGGACACTGATGATGTCCCGGTCGTGCTCAGCTGTGAAGTGGTGTTGTCCTCATCAGTACAGAATCCTGGGACACTGATGATGTCCTGGTCGTGCTCAGCTGTGGAGTGGTGTTGTCCCCAGCAGTACAGAGTCCTGGGACACTGATGATATCCCGGTCGTGCTCATCTGTAAAGTGGTGTTGTCCCCAGCGGTACGGAGTCCTGGGACACTGATGATATCCCGGTCGTGCTCATCTGTAAAGTGGTGTTGTCCCCAGCGGTACAGAATCCTGGGACACTGATGATGTCCTGGTCGTGCTCAGCTGTGGAGTGGTGTTGTCCCCAGCGGTACGGAGTCCTGGGACACTGATGATATCCCGGTCGTGCTCATCTGTAAAGTGGTGTTGTCCCCAGCGGTACGGAGTCCTGGGACACTGATGATGTCCTGGTCGTGCTCAGCTGTGGAGTGGTGTTGTCCCCAGCGGTACGGAGTCCTGGGACACTGATGATGTCCCGGTCGTGCTCAGCTGTGGAGTGGTGTTGTCCCCAGCAGTAAAGGCTCCTTGTTTCTACTCCCCCTCTAAGCTGAAATGTCCACTTGATGTCACGTGATGGGGTACCTGCAGTAAGTCTTGCCGTACACGTCCTCCACAGGAATCTGCTCATCTATCGGCTCCTCTCCCGCGGCCTGGAGTGTGTCCCTCACCTGGAATGTGAAACAAGCATCTAAACCTCACTTGGAGCGTGAAACAGGCATATTTCCTTCCCCTATAACGTGAAACAAGCATCTTTCCCTCATTTTTAACGTGAAACAGGCATCTTTCCCTCATTTAGAACGTGAAACAAGCATCTTTCCCTCATTTGTAACGTGAAACAGGCATTTTCCCCTCATTTAGAACGTGAAACAAGCATCTTTCCCTCATATAGAACATGAAACAAGCATCTTTCCTCATTTAGAATGTGAAACAGGCATCTTTCCGTCACTTGGAACGTGAAACAAGCATCTTTCCCTCATTAGAACGTGAAACAAGCATCTTTCCCTCATATAGAACGTGAAACAAGCACCACCTGTAAAGACTAATCAACACACTCCGTAATCCGTAGGAGGAGTTAAGCGCCACAGTAACAGCTTGCTCTGTACACACCCTGATCAGTAGGTCCCTAGCCCGTAGCACTCTGTAGAAGATGTATCGATGTAGTGGGAGAGATAGCGAGACGGTATTTTTAATCATTTTTATAACAAAAACAAAACTGTTCAAAATTAACAAAATGTTGTTTCAGTAGATAAATTCAGTGTAATTCTCTACACATAATGTCTACTTGTTGTCATATTAGAGATAGGGGGAGCTCTAATGTCTACTTGTTGTCATATTAGAGATAGGGGGAGCTCTAATGTCTACTTGTTGTCATATTAGAGATAGGGGGAGCTCTAATGTCTACTTGTTATCATATTAGAGATAGGGGGAGCTCTAATGTCTACTTGTTATCATATTAGAGATAGGGGGAGCTCTAATGTCTACTTGTTATCATATTAGAGATAGGGGGAGCTCTAATGTCTACTTGTTGTCATATTAGAGATAGGGGGAGATAGAGAGAGAAATAGGGAGAGCTCTCATGTCTACATGGTGTCATATTAGAGAGAGGGGGGGCAGGGGAAGGTATGGTTTACATGGTTCACACCAAGGTGACATTTGAACAGACATTTTGTAAAGTAAGAGAAAAGTCATTTTTCTTATTTCATCTTCATCATCATCACCATCATGAACATCTTCCAGCCACTGGCCGGATCTGTTTGGAACATAAACCTCTCCACCGGCTCTCTCCCTCCACTTTGGCCCAGTTCTCTCCCTCTCCTCCTCACACGTCCATACCACGTTAGTTGAGCCCTCTCCATCTTGTCCTCTTCTTTACTCTTCTTCTTATGTTAGTTATTTAACGATCCTTACTACAGATATTCAACAACTGTTGATATTACCTGATATAGATAACTATTTGATTTTTGTTAAAATCTACATCTCGACACCTTTTTTTTTTATTACCTCGAACAGGTTTTTTCTATGACATAAGCAACCCCGTGCCTACCTTCTTCGGTAGACACATCGTCCAAGGCGTCCCCATCGCAATAGACTAGACAGGGGAGATAGGAGTTCGAATCTGGGTTTGGTGTACTGAGGGTGTTTTTGTTTTAAATGTTTTTCCACTCTCCCTCCACGCACAATCAGGTACACTTCCTCTAGGTTCAACCTCCCTCATCCATAACACACCAGCTTAGTTAATACATAAGCGTATAACCCGAACGGGTGGTAAGACGCTGTGCTAAGAAATAAAAGCGTTTATGTATTCATCATTCAACGGGTGACCTGGCGGTCTAGGGGGTAAGGTGTCGGACTTCTATGCTGAGGGTCCGGGGTTCAATCCTCGGTCCCGGCAAAGATTTATCTGATTACCAAACCCTTCCTTCACCTCTGACAAGACACATCTTGTGAATGTGGGGAATGCCAGGCCTCCACCGTGGTTCGGATCCCACGTTAAACTGTAGGTCCTCCATTTCATCTCACAATCACCCTACCATTACACATTAGCGTTAAGTGCGTATAACCCGAACAGGTAGTAAGACGCGGTGCTAATAATAATAATAATCAATCAACGTATGTTTTTAAAAAAATATCTAGGAAATAATAACATCACTATCATCATTATTAATTTATGTTTTTTTATCTCTAGTTTTAAAGTAATTTTTTTCTCTCTAAAAATCAGCTATGAAAACTTTGATGACGGTATATTTTAATAAAGCTAATGGAAACAGAAAAACTGGTACATTTAAATGCCTTGGGGATGGTGCCGTAATACAATATTGTAAAACATATATGATATATGTGTGTGTGCGTGTGTATGGTATATACTGTATGATTGCGTGTTGCATACATCATTGTGTGTGTGGGTGAACACAAGCGTGGGGCTTGAAAACCTCATTTCTCCGCGCCTCGCTGTGGATTCGAAAGGGAAATTTGCATACTCAGCCCCCCCCCCCAACCCGTGCTTTTACTGATTGAGACAGAGAAAATAAAGTTAGGCCCTAACAAACATCCAAGCATTTATTATGGATTCTATGTAAATATGATTCTCTTCAACTGATCTATGGGTGCAGTGGGTATTCCTCGCGCATGCGCGAGTGTGGAATATTATCGTGTGATGGGGCTTGTTCCAAAATACAGTCAAAATAGAGCGGTTCCGTCCGTAACGTAGTTTTTGTATTTAAATTGTTAACGGGGGTGTAAAATACATTATTTATGGGTTCAAAGTTGCATAGCTTTACCGTTAAAAATACTCCCACGGTTGTTGGGGTTTTATCACCGCATCTTACTACCCGTTCAAGTTATACGCTTATGGAATAATTACGCTAACGGTTTCAAGGATTAAGAAGGTTATATTTAAAGGAAGCATACCCGCATTTGCGTGGAGGGAGGCTGGAAAACAATTTAGTAAAAACCATCCTCATTACGCCCGGATGAGATTCGAACCTCAATCTTCCTGTTATCGGCAGACCGGTAGACCCGCTTCGGTGGCCGCGTGGTCTTACGCGCCACTCTTGCAATAGACCTAACCGCCGATTATGAGGAGATCGTTGTTCGAATCTCGGTCGGATGTGATGAGAGTGATTTTCCCCAAAATGGTTTTCCACAATCCCTCCATGCAAATGTGGGTTCACTTTCTAGAATTATAAACTCTTTAATTCCTAAAACAATTAATATAATTTAGTACATTAGCGTATCATCCGAACGGGTAGTAAGACGCAATTCTATAAAAAGTTATTTTCGCTCCAATATAAATTACCATTAATGTTAGGGTTGTATAGTCAATTCCAAAAATACCTCTTAAGGACCTTATGTAAACCCTAGATAACAAGTTCTAGCCTAATTGGTAAAATGATTTCTATTCTTGGTCCAGTAACAGATGGAAAGACAGACGGGCAGGTGACATTGCAAAATAAATACTTTTTGGCTTCAGGGGGTCATGATTCTTGGGCTCTATTTTTTTTACGGTCACAATACTTTATCTACCCAAAGCATACGATAAAGTAATAAAGTTTATGTTATCTCTCCTCATTTTTTATCTTTAGCTTTGCGAGATAAAGATGGTGATATACAAATATTTGACTAAAAACATATTATGTTCAAATATTTTATTGATGAGTTAGGATAAGGATAATTATAATTAATATTTCTTTAATATTGTAGCTGCCATCTTCTTATTTATTTTAGAAGAAGCCTCAAGAATTTATTAAATCCTTATTTATAATATTAGGTCTATTGATAATGTTTGTAGGTGACCTGGCGGTCTAGGGGTAAGGTGTCTGACTTCTATGCTAGCGGCAGGGGTTCAATCCTCGGTCCCGGCACAGATTTATCTGATTACCAAACCCTTCCTTCACCTCTGACAAGACATCTTGTAAATGTGGGGAATGCCAGGCCTCCACCGTGGTTCGGATCCCACGTTAAACTGTAGGTCCTCCATTTCATCTCACAATCACCCTACCATTACACATTAGCGTAAGTGTGTATAGCCCGAACGGGTAGTAAGACGCGGTGCTAATAATAATAATGATAATAATAATAATGTTTGTAACTTATTTAAAAACATCCAATTAACTTTTACTGTACAAAGTTTCATTAAATATAAAATAAAAATCCACAAAATGTCCTTAGATATTTCTGATTATTGGACCGTGTTCGAAATTACAACCCTTCATCCATTCATCCGTCTCTTTATTCCCGACTAATTATCCCTCTCTCTCTCTCTCTTCAGTGTGTGTCGCTCTATAAAAAGCTTATTAAAATTCATGGAAACTACTTTCATTCCACCTCCAAGACCCCGACCAAGTAATTCTCGCTAGTTTATTGATGAACTTTCATAAAGTTTGACTACGTGAGAAAACAAACTTTCCCTGCAAATGGGGCTGGTTCTAAAAACTCCCATTTGACCCTTGGTACGTGACAATCTGTAGGTCTGTTCTACTTTTTGAAAATGTAGTCTGGAACCTCTTAGCTATGCTATGATTTAGAAAATATCATAGATTACACCATTTACTATAACTAACACTAAAAACGCATTAATGAAAGTTTTTGTTAACATTTTCTGTGATATATTATAATAATAATAATAATTATTATTATTAGCAGCACCGCGTCTTACTACCCGTTCGGGTTATACGCACTTACGCTAATGTGTAATGGTAGGGTGATTGTGAGATGAAATGAAGGGCCTACAGTTTAACGTGGAATCCGAACCACGGTGGAGGCCTGGCATTCCCCACATTCACAAGATGTCTTGTCAGAGGTGAAGGAAGGGTTTGGTAATCAGATAAATCTGTTCCGGGACCGGGGATTGAACCCCGGCCGCCAGCACAGAACTCTGACACCTTACCCCTAGACCACTAGGTCACCTGTGATATATTAACTTTAATGATTAGTATATTAATTTATTTTAAATAGAAATTAATAGAAGGAATTAAGATAGCAGGGAATAATTTTAAAATGTTAAATCTCTTTTTAAGAAAATCAGTTAGTATTGATTTATAGGTCTTAAGTATTTTAACAAAAAATGTCACAAGTCTAAGCATTTATGAGGATTAAAGAATTCATTATATATATTTTAAAATATTTATTTATAGTGACCCGCCTAGGTGGCGTAGTTGGCTAACGCGCTTGTCGTGTTGAAGCTCGACTGCTGAGGACGGGGAGATCGAGGTTCGAATCTCGAGTCGGGTGAACTGGGGGCGGTTTTTCCCTAAATGGTTTTCCACTCTCCCTCCACGTAAATGCGGGTTCACTTCCTCTAATTCAACCTTCCTAATTAATAATCCATTAGCGTAATTAGTACTTAAAGCGTATAACCCGAACGGGTAGTAAGACGCGGTGCTAAATATTATTATTATTATTTATAGTGAAAGGGGAGGGAGGATTTTTTTTCTCACGGCATTACTAACTACCTAAGAGGGGCAGAATTTTGCATGACGTCATAGAAGGAAAGGTTGAGGGAAAGAGGAGCTTAAGATGAAGGTGGTTTCAAATATTGGATGATTTGAAGGAAAGAAGAAGGAAATTCTGGGAGCTTAAGGAGGGGGCAGAGGACAGGGTGCGTTGGAGGTCTAAGTTCACTGACAGAAATAACTGACCTGTCATAAGACAGAACACGAAATAATAATAACAGTAGTACATAATATCTAATCATACATCTATCTGCCTATATATTTTATTTCTATTTACAGGTTCATTAACATAGAAAGGTGGCATATTATAATGAACTGACGTATAAAAAATAAGTTAATCTACAAACTCCATCAGAAAGAAAATGTATTATGATTACAAAACATAATTGATAGCTATATTTACATTTAATTTGATATCAGGTTAAGTTGCAAGAAAAGAGCACATGTTTGAGGAGATTTCAAAGTAAAACTATTTTGATCAAAATAAATCAAATATCGATCCAGTACAAATATAAATAATGTAGTTTTATTCAGATTGTGAAATATACCTTAGTGCGTAGTGGAATTTAACAGCGAACTAATTTCAAAATATCGGTGATCTGGCGGTTTAAGGGGTGAGGTGTCAAACTTCTGTGCTGGCAGCCGGGGTTCAATCCTCGGTCCCGGAACAGATTTATCTGATTACCAAACCCTTCCTTCACCTCTGACAAGACATCTTGTGAATGTGGGGAATGCCAGGCCTCCACCGTGGTTCGTATTCCACGTTAAACTGTAGGTCCTCCATTTCATCTCACAATCACCCTACCATTACACATTATCGTAAGTGCGTATAACCCGAACGGGTAGTAAGACGCTAGTAATAATAATAATAATAATAATAATAATAATAATTCCAAAATGTGAAAAAATACCAATACTAAAATAAACCCATCCACGTATTATGAGTAGCACGCCTTATCCCGAAGCTCTGTTCTGTTCTGTTAGCGACCTGCGCGGGGAAAAGCTGCAAGCGAAGTCATCCCACGGCTGCGTACCAGTTATTTACCCGCTTGTCCAAAATCAGGAATTTTACTGCTGCCCAAAATAGAACCCATCCTAGCTGTAAAAAAACCGCTCTTTTAAACCGTAAATACAAGCCTGTGAAGTTCTAGTCTTCGGCATAATATGAGAAATATTTTAAGTGAATAGAAAGATCACACATTTGTAGCCGACGATTTACGCACGTCCATCATAGACTCTGCCTTAAAACATAAGTGAAGAATGACCCCGGGAACGGGACGATTCCTGGATAGCTCACTGGTAAGAGCATTGGAGTACCAAGCCAAAGGTCTCGGGTTCGATTCCCGTGTCCAGGTGTCATCTTTCAATTATCTGAATATGAATAGAAAAATGTTATCATTAAGACACTTTTGACGGGTATTCAACAACTGTTGATAACACCCAGTTAATAAAATTATACTTTATGTTTCTACTGGGGCATTATTTTATTTGTTTGAGACAAAAATTATTTTGATATAAAATCTCTGAATACACTTACCCTTTCTCACGCCCCCTCAAATCTCCCCAGTAATAATAAATTGATGAATTGAGCTGTTATTTCTTGAAAAGGGTGTGGCTATACACCTCGATTTTCTAATGAATGAACACCTTTTATAAAATACACATGTATAACTTTTTTGACCTCAACATTTAAAACATTTTACTATATTATTATTTGTATTTATAATATATATCTCAAGTGGCATCTGTATATCACATATCACATGACTTGACGTATGAATACGTGAAACTAGATGTAGTAGCTTTTTCTAGGTGTCAGATATGTTAATCCGCAAGAAGATCATGGTAGACCTAAACTCATTATGTAATGTAAATATGTCCTTGATTTTTGTGAATTTTTAATGATTTTATTGTATTCGAGTTTTTAAAATGTTCATTGACTTCACAGATGCTTGGTAAATTATATTTTGGTCTCGAATTATCATAATTATATGTCACTAAGTTATTGTATATTACTTATGTGTCATCATTAACTGTAGTCAGAGCTTGGCTGTTTGGTTACAATAATTTATCTTCAAAACGACAAATTAAAACTCAATTTAAATCTTATCCAATTAAAAAGTAAAAATATATCTTTAAAACCTGAATGACCTCGGAACCTGCTCCGGCTTGCGACAAGATAGGGCGCCAGTTTCACCCTGGAATTGACATCGTAATCGAGTTTAGTTCCTTGTAAATCGTTCTTCAGCCCTATTTGACCCCTCCCCCCCCCCCC
>CABFVX010006810.1:7639-18963 GCA_902151425.1 Timema shepardi
CCCCCCCCCCCTCCCTCCTTCACACCACCGTGTGGTACACCCGACACCTCAGACAGACGGACGTGTGACCGGCGCCGGCTAATTGCGGGTAAATCATCCAGGACCAATGGTCGTGTAAACAGACTAATCAAAGGTAACACCCCCCCGTCGTGCGAGGCACTTTATACAAACAAGTAGAGTTTGATTACAACCAGGGCACGATGGACGCTCAGATATACCTTTATTTTCATTGTCAATATCAGTTAAATTATTCGTATTCGCGTCGGAGGGGGAAGTTTTTGTTGACATTGTCATTGTCAATAAAAATGACAAATTATGCTGGCCTGTACAGCTTGAAATTTTGACCAATAAAACCGAACGTATTTATTTTAATATTCGTACGAGCACTCAAATACAAAGAAATGTTGTATCTATTAACACATTGATAATAGTTATAACCACTTCAGTGGCCGAATAGTCTAAGGTGTCACTCTTGTGTTAGACTGGCCTGATCATGATTGGGTTCGAATCCCGGTCGATTCTCCTGAGGGTAGTTTTTCCCGTAATAGTTTCCCAATATCAATAATAATAATAATAATATTTAGCACCGCGTCTTACTAACAGTTCGGGTTATACACTTTAAGTACTAATTACTCTAATGGATTTGGAATTGGGAAGGTTGAATTAGAGGAAGTGAACCCGCATTTGCGTGGAGGGAGAGTGGAAAACCATTTGGGAAAAACCACCCCCAGTTCACCCGACCGAGATTCGAACCTCGATCTCCCCATCCTCAGCAGTCGAGCTCAACACGACAAGCGCGTTAGCCAACTACGCCACCGAGGCGGGTAACAATTTCCCAATATCGAAATTGCGGGTAGCTTCCTCCTTCCTCCACCCCAACAAAGTATTCATCCTACCAGTGGGAACCATTCTTGTCTAGACTGATGTGTTGGTGACAGGGCAGGTCTTGGTTCGAATCTAGGCTGGGTGTACTGTACATTTTATCTTACGTATCCCTCCTACCTTATCATTTTATAAGCTATCTGCAATATATTGGATGTGAATATTAATATATGTAGCCTATATATTTATTGTCGATGAGCCCGTGGACCAGAGGGTGCATCTCCCCATATTTCTTGACCACCCTCAAGGACCTTCTTTGAGAGCCACACCGTTCAACTGCCGCCGAGGGTGTTTTCAACAAATTACGTTCAGAGTTGATTATTGATTCAGAAGTTGGAAATGTTCCAAAGGTCGTCCTACAGGTATCTACTAGATTTGTTCTTAACCTAGAGTCCTTGCCTCTAGTCTGTGTTGGGGCGGACAACATATTCCCCTTTATTAAATTACGCCACCGAAGTAATTTATCTCCCGATGGCGTATTGAATGGAATCCCTCTTTGTTTGAATTCTGGAAGTGACATTTCATTCCCGATGCGTCTTTTTTCAGTCCACGAACATCCAAAGTTCAACACTTCTTTTTTTTTCTTCAAATAAAGGAAAATGGTAGATTTTAAACTGACACAGATTGAGAGCTTCTGTAGACGCAGGTAAAAGCACATTGTTTATATGCACTACGTTAATTTATTGTTCGATACATTTATATTAATGCGCTTTATCCTTTCAACGTTCATGTATTATATATATATGCGTATAGATTGAACAGGGAGTTAGACCTGATGCTATTATATATATATGTATATATATATATTGTACAATTTGTGACAAAGAAAACTAACCCCTTTAATTATAAACCATATTTACCATTAATTAGAGTAACAAAACATCTATTATTTCCTCTTATTCTGTTGATGTACGTACAGTTGTGCCAACATTGAATTTATTTATTTTCCCTTCCCAAATAAAATAACTTTGAGCTTTCTTTAACCTCTCATATATATGTCACTATTCTAGTAATATTCCTAGTTCCAAATTGTATCACCTCTTTGGTGTGTATTTTGAAAGTTGCTTTTGTTTTGTTTTTAAGAATTGAAGGGGACGATTAGTTTTTTGTTTTATGTTTGGCGTCGCTTTTTAAAAATTGTATTAAGGTGCGGCAGAAGGGACTGCAAGTATTTTTCAGTTTTTATGGAATATAAGTTTGTTGGCAAAAATTATTCAAATTTTTCTCCAGTAGCATTATTATTATTATTATTATTATTATTATTATTACTAGCACCGCGTCTTACTACCCGTTCGGGTTATACGCACTTACGCTAATGTGTAATGGTAGGGTGATTGTGAGATGAAATGAAGGACCTACAGTTTAACGTGGGATCCGAACCACGGCGGAGGCCTGGCATTCCTCACATTCACAAGATGTCTTGTCAGAGGTGTCCAGTAGCAACGTAGAGTTTAGTTTTCTGCACATGCTAATATCAACAGATCTTGAATATCTGTCAAGTGTGTCCTGGAATTTTGTCAAAACTTTTTCGCTTTATTTAAAAAGTTTTGACACCATTTCAGAACACCCTTGACAGATATTCCAGATCTGTTGATATTAGCATGTGCAGAAAACTAAACTCTATATTGCTACTGGAGAAAAATTTGATTTATTTTTGCCAAAAGAGTGTAATGCTATAAAAACTGTAAAAATACTCGTGCTCCCTTTACCGCACCAGCCGGGATGTTTTAAGTGCACAATCAAGAGGTAAAAAGAGACACAGTGTTGCAAGTTATTACAATTTTGAACTATAAAAGATTTACACAAGAGTGAATTAAACTTGGGGAGGAAGTGAGAAGTTTATTCATCTTTTTAATTAAATATAAAGATATGTAGTTTTCAACTACAGAATGGCTTTGGGTGAGAAGTTTCCCATTCTTTGTTTTGTTGCTACAATTTTAATCAGTCACTTAGTGACTATGTCTTAGGATAACTCACAAAAAGGAAAATGGAACTATGAGCAGCAAGGCTACTTATTAATCTTAATTGAAATTATCGTATATTAATCAATACCTTGTTAACAAAACTAAGTTTATACATATTAATATAAAATTTACAAACACAGAAATTTTAACTTTGTTTCAAGAAAATTATGTTACCTTAGATATGAAAATTAACGGAGCTCCACAGGCAGGATTTGATAAGACTAAAATTCAGAGTACATAAATAACCAAACAAATAACATAAAATAGTTTATTTATTTATTTCATGATAACTATTAATTTTGTTACATTACAATATTATATAAAATACAGGTGTAAGTGTATTTCTCATGTGTTTTACCCCAAGCATTATCAACCAGCTTCTTGTTGTATCATGTAATATTGCTACGGCAACCGGACAGGCAAAGAGAAGGGGTTTACTGATCATGTGTTTAAACCCAGTGGTCCTGAGATAAGATTTCTCGTGCAACAGAGCTAAATAATATATATTTTATACAACCATAGGCTGGTATTACACTATCACATTTATGTCAAATTTCTTTGATCAAAGAAAATGTGATGTAACTTTGACGAATCCTCAAAGATCTTTGATCACATATTTGCGTTATAGAACATGCTCTAAGGTTTGATCAAAGAAAATGGCGCCTGAAAGATTATCCTGCATGTGCGAAGCAGTCTTAGCATTTCTTAGGGGTGTTTTTTTTTCTTTTAATTAATGGAGTGACTTTTGCTACCAAATATTTAAAAGTTTCACCTTTCATGCGTAAATATTTTTGATAAGTTTCCGGATCTTCAGTTTGAAGTTCCTTTAGCAGGCAACTGTTTATCCCTCTTGAATTTCGTCTCCCAACCCAAGGTAGAATCCACAATCGTTTAACAGGTTTTCTTTTAGTTCCAAGCAGCAATCAGATGATCACAATAACACTGACAGTCGCTGCACTTGGAATTAAACCATTGGAGTCCATTATTTTAATAACATATATTGTAGCGACTGTGAAAGAAATGTGATGTAGTGTGATAACACATCTTTGATCAAAGCGTTAAATCTTTTATCAAAGAAAAATGTTATAGTGTAATAACGGCCTTAGGATAATTATATTATTATTATTACTACCGCGTCTTACTACCCGTTCGGGTTATACGCACTTACGCTAATGTGTATTTGTAGGGTGATTGTGAGATGAAATGGAGGACCTACAGTTTAACGTGGAATCCGAACCACGGTGGAGGCCTGGCATTCCTCAGGAGAATTATAAATATATAATGTTTTTTCACAATGTATATAGCTAATAGATATATAGTGTGAATATATATATATATATATATATATATATATATATATCTTTTTCTAGTTAAAAATAAGCCTCTCATTCTAAAGTAATTACATGCTTACTAATTTTCAAGCTATGATGGGTGATTTTATTATTTTTGCTCCTCGTTTAACCGGGAATGAGGTGAGATCTTAAATTATTGTACTTAATTTAACGAGGTCTCTAAAGTTGGTTCAACTTTACTCGCCATCCCTGGGAATATTACTAAAGCCCGGTCGTGTCCAACACTTTCCCCGCTCTGTGGCAAGTACCTCCATAAATCCCCCCCCCCCCCGGCCCGGCATGGTTGAAAGGTGGGGGAGGGCCACACCCCCCCCCCCCCCCCNTAATTAATCAGCAGCCATTACGGGAACATATAACAACCCATTAGGACGGTGACCCGGAAGGGACTCATTACGGTCAGGTTACACCATACGGCCGACCCCGTATCTTGGGCCGTAGTTTCCTCTTCCCCCCCTGGACTGTCATGTATGAAATGTGTGTGACGTCAACACCCCTCCCCCACACACAGGTAATGAGGGGAAGAGGAAACTACGGCCCAAGATACGGGGTCGGCCGTATGGTGTAACCTGACCGTAATGAGTCCCTTCCGGGTCACCGTCCTAATGGGTTGTTATATGTTCCCGTAATGGCTGCTGATTAATTAAACCGCGCTCTATAGACAGCTGGGGCTCCCTCTTGCAAGATATTACAGGATCTTACCTGGGAGACTGACGGCGGGGGAGGGAGGGGCTTCATTTCACACCATCCCCCATTTCACCGACAGACAAAATATCACCTCACCTAATGTCGGTTTCTTTCAAATACATTTTTACTTACAGACATTCAGGTTTCCACATTTAAACCACGCTAAATAAAGTATAGACGAGGAAGGTGGAATTTAGAGAAAATGTACCTCAATTTGCATGTAGAAAAGTAGAAGATTATTGAGGGAAAATCGACCCTTAGTACAGACAACCGGTGTTTGAGCGCCAATCCTCGTGTCACGTGACGTGGCTGTAAGAGGCAGTGCGAGCGTCCATGTGTGTACCGTGCACAGATTTAATAAAACAAACATATTAGCACACATTCCCGAACAATAACAAGCTGAGGGTGACCTGGCGGTCTAGGGGTAAGGTGTCAGACTTCTATGCTGGTGGCCGGGGTTCAATCCTCGGTCCCGGCACAGATTTATCTGATTACCAAACCCTTCCTTCACCTCTGACAAGACATCTTGTGAATGTGGGGAATGCCAGGCCTCCACCGTGGTTCGGATCCCACGTTAAACTGTAGGTCCTCCATTTCATCTCACAATCACCCTACCATTACACATTAGCGTAAGTGCGTATAACCNCACCCTACCATTACACATTAGCTTAAGTGCGTATAACCCGAACGGGTAGTAAGACGCGGTGCTAATAATAATAATAATAATAATATCTTACATGGTGCTGAAATTTAGTACAACCAGACATTAACACGAGGTGTACAGAATTAAATATTGAAAATTTTAATATTATTGGAATTTTTGCCACTAATAATTTTTATTCGGTTAAACCCACAAACTTGTGGGAATTTTCAGCCACAAAGTATTTTAGAGCCCTTTCGGGTTAGGGGCTACCCGCTCGCAAATTTAACTAAAACACTTTTTTATTTACGTTTGATCAGAGCGAAAGCGTTCTCTCTTGAGGATGATAAAGTTTTAACATAAACTGTAGTACACAACGAGTTTGACGTTTCTAGGACTAGAAATAGTCGATAGACTTGCTCACCCATGTCGGTTGTTTGAAACTGGTGGTTCCCTTTGTCTCAAAACGAGTAAGATTGTAAATAGCGTCTGGTTGGTTATATGACGGGGAATGCGCGAGTGTTTCAGACCATATGTTCATGTTCCATGTTTATGTTCCGTCTGGAGAAACTGCCAATATAAATAGCGTGCACCGTTTATACCCTAATTTATTGCTGGTCGTACTGGGCTACAGTATTTTATCGTTTGAATAACACATCTTGCACATGTTTTCTGGTTAACCCACCCAGTTCTATTTTGGTTCCTTTTACACTTAGCGTTTCTCTCCCCTCATACGGATAATATAGTCAGATCGCCGTGAGAACAACACATGTCTGGCACGTTATAAACCTTACAACATTACATTCATGTATTCATAAGCCAAACTACATTTTATGCGCCTTTCATTTTGAAAGATTCAAGCTTCAGTTTGTTTTACAAGTGAAACAATCACAACTTAGTATTTATTTTATATTATATTCCAATGGTGCTTTCTATCGCCATTGGTGACCTGGCGGTCTAGGGGTAAGGTGTCAGACTTCTGTGCTGGCGGCCGGGGTTCAATCCTCGGTCCCGGCACAGATGTATATGATTACCAAACCCTTCCTTCACCTCTGACAAGACATCTTGTGAATGTGGGGAATGCCAGGCCTCCACCGTGGTTCGGATCCCACGTTAGACTGTAGGTCCTCCATTTCATCTCACAATCACCCTACCATTACACATTAGCGTAAGTGTGTGTACCCCGAACGGGTAGTAAGACACGGTGCTAATAATAATAATAGTTACGGCTGTTGCCGCATATAGATGTTGTATTCCTTTGATTGAAAGTGTGTGTGAAGAATGACCCCAGGACCGGATCATTCCTGGATGCTCATTCACGTATCTGAGCCAAAAGTCCAGTGTTCGATTCTCATATTCAGGTGTAATTTTTCAATAGGAATATAAAGTGTACGTTTTTGCCCAATAAGCAAACTTAACAGATCTTTTTGGCTACCAAATATATATTGACGATAAGTTAAATTATACAAATAGTAGATATTGGTGATAAATAGGGTTATTGGTAACATTGTTGATATATTTCCAAAACGTACTACTACTAGCCAATTCGACACCTTGGCTAAGTCAGTAGCGAGTCTGTCTATTGAGACAAGGATCCTGGATTCGATTCCCGGCGTGGCCGAAAGGTTTATCATTGGTGAAATGTGGGCTTAACCTTTCACATTGATAAATTTTAGTCCGGGGACTGGATGTTGTGCCTGTACTAGTCTTAAGACAAATTCTATGTCATGTGAAGCTGCGACAGGCCGGTAGTGGATGTAAGCAAGCTACTACCCAGCTATACATATATAATAAGATTGAGAGGATGGGGATGATGGAGGTAAAATTTAGAGGAAACGTACCCGAATTTACTCGGTAAGAGATTGATAAAACATTTAGAAAAAGTACCTTAAGTACACAGGGACCGATATTTGAACTTGGACCTCCTTATCTGAGGCAAACCAGACTAGACAAGCCTGACATCAGGTACTCTTGCACATCGATTACGGCAGTACAGTTATAGTTCATTAGTACGATAGTACAGCTTCTATTAGTAACAAACTGACGTTTCATACTTCAATACTGGTGTAATCTAATAGCGATAGATGATTATTATTATTATTATTATTATTAGCACCGCGTCTTACTACCCGTTCGGATTATACGCACTTACGCTAATGTGTAGTGGTAGGGTGATTGTGAGATGAAATGGAGGACCTACAGTTTAACGTGGAATCCGAACCACGGTGGAGGTCTGGCATTCCTCACATTCACAAGATGTCTTGTCAGAGGTGAAGGAAGGGTTTGGTAATCAGATAAATCTTTGCCGGGACCGAGGATTGAATCCCGGCCGCCAGCACAGAAGTCTGACACCTTACCCCTAGACCACCAGGTCACTGATGGGAAGATCGAGATTCGAATCTAGGTCGGGTGAACTGGGGGTGGTTTTTCCTAAATGGTTTTCCACTCTCCCTCCACGCTAATGCAGGTTCACTTCCTCTAATTCAACCTTCCCAATTCCTAATCTATTAGCGTAGTTAGTACTTAAAGCGTATAACCCGAACGGGTAGTAAGACGCGGTGCTAAATATTATTATATTTTGACTTTGATTAAACCTTTTTAACAATAACTGTAAAGGGTGACCTGGCGGTCTAGGGGTAAGGTGTCAGACTTCTATGCTGGCGGCCGGGGTTCAATCCCCGGTCCCGGCATAAATTTTTCTGATTACCAAACCCTTCCTTCACCTTTGACAACTTATCTTGTGAATGTGGGGAATTCAAGGCCTCCGCCGTGGTTCGGATTCCACGTTAAACTGTAGGTCCTCCATTTCATCTCACAATCACCCTACCATTACACATTAGCGATAAGTGCGTATAGCCCAAACGGTTAGTAAGATGCGGTGCTAATAATAATAATAATAATAATAATAATAATAATAATAATAATAACAATAACTGTAATCTAGAATATACAGTGTCCAAAAAGGTTCCTTAAACATATATTTCCTGATGGAACAATGGACGAGTAACCATCGCAACAAACTGTACATTTACAGAACCTCTAGAAATAGTTGATAGGTTGATTCATGCCTCAGTTAACGTGATGCGACATACAGCATTCTTCTTGCCAGTAATATGTAGGATTAGTTTAACTCCTCGAGTGTTCCTCCTTGAATGAACCCCGCCATTCCGTGGTTCCGTTCAGCGTCCATCCTCGTGGCCGCGTTTCGCGATTAGTTTCATCAAACTGAACCAAAGTGATGGGGGGTTTTACGCGCCGCGGCTCTTAATTGCTGTACGGGGCTCTCGGAATGGCTCACAAGTTGATTCGCAACCCTAAAACAACGTTACGATTTCACCCCCACCCCTCTTCACCCCTTCCAAACAACTTGGGAACCCTTGTTTCTACCTCACTCCCGTGTTTAATTTAGTGCTTCAACACCTTACCTCCCCCTCAACTCCTAAAACTCGTTTGAATAACTCCATTAAGATAAACAGTTCACCGGCACAGACATCGCAGTTATCATTTCGCGAAATATTCCGCCCGGTTTTTTTTTTAAAAGGGTTTCCCTGAAACCCATAAAACCCTTCCATCCGTTTTATCCCTTCACTTCATCGACCCAGACCATTAATTATATTTATCTAAAAGCAGCAAATATTTTTTTACCACTGTTGCCTCGTTCATTAGGCGCTACAAAACTACAATAATATATCTGTAGAGGTGCTGGCCGCAGACAGTTTGTCTGCTATTAACAGTCTTTTGTTAGTTTTTAGACCACAGGGTGTCTAAATGTGTGCACAGTCTAATAACTCGTCTCCCATTTTATGGGTCTCACTCCCGGAATCTCGGAATTAATTTTATCTCCTTCGATCTCCTGGTGGTATTTATTAAGGGGTAATTAGTAGGTCTCGTTTTCAGCAAGATTTTATACCGCGTGGGTTTTGAAAGTTGTATCGTTAATGAAACACTTTAGCACTTACTGGCTTGATCTACGGTCTAACAGCTTAGGGATCACCTATATAACCTTTCTACTACTAATAATAATACTTAGCACCGCGTCTTACTAACCATTCGGATTAAACGCCTAAGTACTAATTACGCTAATGGGTTAGAAGTTGGGAAGGTCGAATATAGAGGAAGTGAACCCACATTTGCGTGCATGGAAAGTGAAAAATAATTAAGGGAAAAACCCCTTCAGTTCACCCTAGAGAGATTCGAACCTCGATCTCCCCATCCTTGGCAGTCTAGTTCAAAAACGATGCTAGTGCGTTAGTTAACTTCGCCACCGAGGCAGGTAACCTTTCTACAACACCTGGGGTCGGTGACCTGGCGGTCTAGGGGGTAAGGTGTCAGATTTCTGTGCTGGCGGCCGGGGTTCAATCCTCGGTCCCGACACAGATTTATCTGATTACCAAACCCTTCCTTCACCTCTAACAAGACATCTTGTGAATGTGGGGAATGCCAGGCCTCCACCGTGGTTCGGATCCCACGTTAAACTGTAGGTCCTTCATTTCGTCTCACAATCACCCTACCATTACACATTAGCGTAAGTGCGTATAACCCGAACGGGTAGTAAGACGTGGTGCTAATAATAATAATAATAATAATAATAATAATAATAATAATAATAATAATAATAATAATACAACACCTGGGCTATACGAATTATTTTCACGTTAATGAAATAGTTAAAGGAAGGTGGATTTTAAAATAAAAATACTGTCATTTGCGTGGAGGAATGCTAGAAAACCCACCTAGGACAATTCCATTCAAAATACATCCTGCTAGGATTTGAGCCCCGACCTCACTTTTAACTACATACGGTTTATGAAGGTCTCGGTTGAGGTCCGTAAGTGCCAGATATAGACTTGGAGTACAAATTGTAACCTTCTGTTTGTATTTTAACGGGGCAGGATGATACAAAGGTAAACAGAGCTCGACTAAATTGTGTCAATTAAACGCTCTCTCTATTAAGTTCCCATTTGACTGAGCAATCCCTACGTTTTATACGTCATTTGACGTAACGTAGCGGTGTGCATGTAAACTGGGGCAGTATTGGTGGATAGACACATTTATATGAACAAAACAACTGTCTCTTACTACCCACTCGGAATATACATACATTTATATGAACAAAACAACTGTCTCTTACTAACCCACTCGGAATATACACACATTTATATGAACAAAACAACTGTCTCTTACTACCCACTCGGGATATACGCACACATTAATTACACTAAAAATATAGGAATAAGGAAGATAAAATTGCGGTAGAAGTGTACCCACATTTGAGTCGCGTGAGTGGGGGAAAAAAAACTTTGGGAAGACCGCTCTGAGAACACCGGACAGGGATTTAAACCCGACTCTCCAAATCCCTGACATTACTGTACAGTCTATTGTTAGAATGACGCCTTAGACCATCCGACCAGTGGAGCGCGCCACGGTTTGTAGATTTAAAAAATATATCAATTAGATGAGGTCCTGCACCTTTGTTCAATCAGTAGCTTATCTGTCTACTGAGATAGAGGTCCCGGGTTCGAGTCTAAGCACGACAGACACATTCATCATTGGTGAGATGTGAGTTTCCTGTTTAACAGTGATCAATTAACAGTCAGGGGGCTGGTTGTTGTGTGTGTTCTAGATTCAAGCTAGTTTGTAAGTCGTGTGCTGATATAATCAGTCGGTTCAGAGAGTGCGCGTTAAATACCTCCAATAAAATGACAAGGCAAGACGCAACCTCCCATGAGTGGCCACAAAGATTACGGCATCAGACTCATCTGACAAAAGGGAATATATACCCGGTGTTAAAAGGCTGTTCCC
>CABFVX010006810.1:18972-36461 GCA_902151425.1 Timema shepardi
CCCCCCCCTAGTAGAAAATACGTTTATTTTCAAACCTTTACCAAAACTCTGACCCATTTAACGCCAACAGCTGTCTTTCACTGTGCGGGATAGCATCAGAACTGACTATCAACTTTAGTTATGTGGACACGTGACGAAACGTAAGGCTCTCAACCTTACTTACAAGCAACGTACTAGCTGTGACTACTTTTGCTACAATACGGGCTCTCAACCTTACTTACAAGCAACGTACTAGCTGTGACTACTTCTGCTACAATACGGGCTCTCAACCTTACTTACAAGCAACGTACTAGCTGTGACTACTTCTAGCTGGAATACGTGGCTCTCAAGTCTCAACCTTACTCACAAGCAACGTACTAGCTGTGACTACTTCTGCTAGAATACGTGGCTCTCAACCTTACTCACAAGCAACGTACTAGCTGTGACTACTTCTGCTAGAATTCATGGCTCTCAACACTCTCAGAATGCTGCCCATCTGTCCACAGCAGTGACCTAACGGTTGCTTTAACGGTTAAGTTAAGTAGCTTTATTTATGCTTTACATGTTATTAAAGCGTCCGAGATATACGCTTTTGGTTTATTAGGTAAGATTGAGGGAGATACAGTTTAGAGGAGCTAAACCTGAATTGACGGGAGGAGGATTGGCTAACCACCTTCTATACACTTGGCCAGTACTCAAACCCCGACCTCCCCACTACAAACAAACTACACTATACGAGAATGACAGTCTACGAACCCACTGGAACGAATGTTTACGTCTGTGCTGGTTTTTTCTCTCTCAAATTAATATTATTATTATTAGCACCGCGTCTTACTACCCGTTCGGTTTATACGCACTTACGCTAATGTGTAATGGTAGGGTGATTGTGAGATGAAATGGAGGACCTACAGTTTAACGTGGAATCCGAACCACGGTGGAGGCCTGGCATTCCCCCACATTCACAAGATGTCTTGTCAGAGGTGAAGGAAGGGTTTAGTAATCAGATAAATCTGTGCCGGGACCGAGGATTGAACCCCGGCCGCCAGCACAGAAGTCTGACACCTTACCCCTAGACCACCAGGTGACCCAAATTAATATCAACTTACCAAAATGAAAACAATGTTGGATTTAAATAAATTTAAATCCTTACTTATACTGGAAATAAACCCCCTTTTCTATTGATGAGATTAAGATATTAACATCTATAATACATCACACTTAAGATAATATATATTATTTTTCCTGGAGTTTATTTTAAAATTATTGATTAATTAAACTTGTCTGGCTAAGAAAACTGCTGGGTTAAGTTTAATTTCAAACCGCTATTGCAACTTTCTTAGGGAATGTACCAGTAAATCTTGAAGCTTGGAAAGTTTATATCCTCCGGTAGAATGTGTTGGTAATCGTGAGTGCACTGAACAATGAAATAACCGTAGACTGCAAGCCTTAAAGCTTGACTGCCGCATAAAGCCCGCAAGCCAGAAGTAAGGGGTTACGTTGTTTTATGTTCAATGCTGGTTTACACCCTCTTACAATGTAGGATTACTTAACCTTGAGGCTGAATTACCATTAGTACCGCACATCGATACCACAAGTGCCAGACCTCGTCCCAAACCTACAACATTATATGTATTCATTCTACGGTTGAGCTGTGATACGAAGCCAGCTGGAAATATGGTGCCCAACGTGCAGCAACCAGGAAATAACGTTACAAATCAGATATACAATACCTATCCCGAATTAATTAAAATGTACGTCTTTTCTAGTGGTATCGGCGACACTGCCTACCGATTGTGATAAATTATGGCAGCATTTTTAAAACTGCGATACACTTTTAATATTATATTTAAAATAAGTCTGTAGTTTTATGAAGGTTTTTAGTACTTTTTATCACAAAATGTAAAATAACTCACCTTTTAAAGTAGAGTTGTAATCAAATTAACATTCTTGTTTCCCATTTATGATTGCAAGAAAGCACATTAAGTAAGGTCATTTTATTTCTAATCCTAAATGTAATACAAATAAATGAACAGAGTATAACGGATCCTTTATATATATGTTGAAGCTCTCACAGGATTTCTTTACGAACTAAAATGTCAGTAGGACTGTCATGAAAGCGGTGGTTCCCCCAAGTGACGGTGATGTCTATTTATGTTCGCAGGCGGGCCGATGCGTGGGCTCGAACCTCGCCCCTCAAGATGACGAGGCGGGAAGATGTCAGTGGCGGCTGCCCAGGGGCTGTGGCTACTCCTGCTGGCGGTGGGGCTGGCACTCTCCGCCCCTGACTGGGCTGACGATTGCCCCGCGTCGTGTCGCTGCAAGTGGACGTCGGGCAAAAAGACGGCGCTGTGCCGGGACGCCGGATTCACCACCGTCCCCAGTTCCTTGAGCTCCGACATGCAGGTACTGGACCTGTCCGGTAACTCCATCCCTTACCTCACCAAGGACGCCTTCAAATCAGTCAGACTCGTCAACCTGCAACGGATCTTCATGAAGAGGACAGGGATTCGGGAAGTGCACAAGGACGCTTTCAAGGACTTGAAAATACTTATCGAGATAGACCTTTCGGACAACTCGGTGAAAACCATCCACCCAGAGACCTTTACTGGGAACGCTAGGCTTCGAGTTATCTACCTGAACGGGAACCCGTTGACGGAACTCCGGGACTCTCAGTTTCCTTCCCTTCCCCAACTTCGGAACCTGGAGCTTCAGTCTTGCCAACTGAGGCGTATCCACAAAGACGCCTTCGTGAATCTTTCTACCTTGGAGTCGTTGAATCTAAAAGATAATAAACTGCGTCAGGTCTCGGAACAAGTTTTTCTATCCATCTTACATCTAAAGACCCTGGTGCTCGACGGGAATCCTTGGGTGTGTGACTGCGAACTGAGGAGTTTCCGGAACTGGATCCTCGGCAGTAAGCTCTACTCCATTTCTCTGTCTTGCTCGGAGTCCGGTAAACACTGGGAGCATGTCCCCTCTTTGGAGTTCGCGTGTCCCCCGGAGGTGGAACTCAGCGACAGGATGGTGCAGCAGGAAATTGGTGGGAACGTTACTTTCAAATGTCACGTCCGGGGTGATCCTGAACCGGAGGTCACGTGGCTCTTCAACGGAAGAGTCATCGGAGGCGGAAACTTTTCTAACCCCGACATGGTGGTGGAGGAAGGTTACCGTGAGAAATGGACCAACCTCAGCGTGTACAACTTGACCGAACAGGAAGCGGGGGAGTACTCGTGCGTCGCGAGGAACACCAGAGGTGCGGCCATCAGGAATGTCTCCTTACTTCTGCCGCAGGTGGTGACTGCCACGACCCTGAGCAAGGCCGAGTCTTGGCTGCTTTGGGCGGGCATCGTCGCTGGAGGGGTGGCTGCCCTCTGCTCCGCCCTCCTCACCATCATCTGCAGCTGTTGCGTCTGCGGCAGGCAGCGAAGGCGGAGAAAACACCACCGTCGGAAAGCCAAGATAAAGGGAAGTGTTAGTTTCACGGAACAAGAGAAGAAACTCCTCGACGTCAGCATCACGACGACGGAGAGGCCATCGGGGGCCGGTAGTTGTGAGGGGCTGAGCTCACAGCCCGACATGGAACTGCTGGAGCAGTCGCAGTCCATACCTCTGGAGCTGTGCGACCCTCCAGTGCACATCACCATAGAGTCTCACTCTTCGGAGCAGCTTGGAGGGGGAGGGGCGTTTCCCGGAACCATCGCAGTGTTCCCTCCCCCTCCAGAGTTCTCCACAAACCTTCTTCCTGCGGGAGCCTTCGGGAACATCTTCATCTCCGTGTCTGTGAACCAAGAGCCCAGCGTGGACGTGCAGAGGTATCCCGACCTCCTGGACATCCCTCACAGGTCCAAAGCGGCGACGACCAGCGTCAGCGTCGCGGCGGGGCCCGACGCGCCCTACTGCCCGATCATGGTGGAACAAGGTAGCGTCGCGACGACGTACGCGACGCTCCCAAGACGTCAAAACAGGGGTAAAGAGGAGCCGATAATTCGTGCTGGTCCCCAGTACGACAACATGGGCCCTCGGGTTACGGCTGGGGGTAGTTCTACCCTCTCGCTGCCAGACGCCGAACTAGCCGAGCGACAGGCGGAGGAGTTGAATGATATTCCTCCTCCCCCCCTACCCCCTCTTTGTTCCCCTTTGCAATCTGAATATGTGGCGCTCTGAAACTACGCAAGACCAACCGTGTCTATATCTATAATTTCATTCAGATAGAACATTGCACTGTGAATAAAACAGTATTCAGGTTTGTCTTAGGACGACATGTCAACAAAACAACTCTCAATAATGCAACTTGTTTACCATCCAAACGAGTATTCTAACTAGAAATATTTCTTTCGACATCTTCGTACTAGTTTGTTTTGCCTCGCTACCTACAATGGAGACGTGAGGACGTTTGAGACATTTTACTTTTCTTAGCACAATCTCTGAATGTGAGCCCTCGACAGGTAACAATCGTGCGGTCCAAACGCTTTCCACTACTGCAAGACTTCACATTTCATGACTGAGTTGAGCGATGGATGCGAGTTTGGACAATTGAACAGACTATTAAGAGACAAACTTCAGTTTATTATATATATATTTTTAAAACATAATAGTCTCTGTCGCAAGCAATATTATCTTTTACTCAAAATAAGGTGTCCCTTCAAATGCTCAGTTCATTCACACAAGCAAATGTTTTCATTTAAAATACACGCAAAACATGTTATAAGTGTATCGCATCTCATTGAGTGAAAATAAATAGAGTACGATTGATTTTAGAATTTAAATTTTAACATTGGAATAGTTATTGTTTTTTTGGAATCAGTATTACATTTTTTTCTTATCACCGCGTCTTACCACATGTTCAAGTTGTAAGTCTTTATGATAGTTACTCTAATGAGGTAAGGATGAGGAAGGAATAATTTTAGAGCTTGACAAGCCTGTTTGATCCGTTCAAGGTTAAAACTACAACTCCTCGTGTCAACACCTTTCATAGCTACTCCCTAAGTCTATTCATCAGTAATATTGTAAACATAAGTTAAAACAAACAAATACTTTCAAATTACGTTCAAACCTTTAATTATTTCTTACCAGCGCTTCGGTGGTTGGACGGTCTAAGGCGTCACTTTAGTGTTAGACTGGCCTGCGGAGAATGGAAAGATTGGGGCTGGAATCCTTGTAGAGTCTAATAAGGGAGGTTTTCCTTAAAATGGTTTACTACTCTCCTTCCACGCAAGTGCCGGTACATTACCTCTAAAATGCTTCCTTCCTCATATCCACCCCTTTATATTAATTCTAATAAATGAATACAACCTGAAAAGGTCGTAAGACGGGGCGATATACAACTAGCTTTGAGGTACAAAGCTGAGGAGAAATTATATCTGGGGGTTCGCGAACAAACTAGGTTAACTATCATTGGTCTAAGGTGACCAATGGCGTGTATTGTGGGCTCAACACCCTTGTCCTCGTGACGAGCGGGCCTAGTTTGAATCCTGATGGGTGTGAATTCTTTTTAGCACCGCTTCTTACTAGGTAAATATTCTTTCATTATGAATATTACCGAATAAATTATATACAAAGAAATTTCTTGTTTTAAGTTTTGGATATTATGTAAATTATATTTTCATACATGACAATTAGGTGTAATTTAATATTAATATGCACTGTCATATTTTGAAATCGCGAGGATTTAATATAGTTAGCTATTTTTCAATTGTAACTTATATTATACTCTACTAACCATTTGCAATTACTTAAATAATTTCAAACACCTTTAGCAAGTAAAATCTTACACCAAAAATTGGTCTATAACATTTTGTTTCAAAACTTACCAATAACAAAAATATCTTTAAAGTAAAAAGGTTTGACATTTTTAATCGTGTTTTAAAATAGTGCAAGGGGAATGTTGGTTTGTTTTGTTTTTCAATAGAGCCACAAGAATATGTAACGTATAACAATTTATTAAGTTTGTGATTTATTTAAGAATTTGGTTACGTCCACAGCACATGAAGCTCAGAGAAAAGTACAATTTTTTTTTTTTATATGTTGTGTTGCTGCTAACAGATTCCCATTTTAAAACGATGACATAAATAATCTTGCGTTTTAAAATGAAACATTTGCTGAGTGAACTAAAAACAACACAGAATGGCTACATTTTTTTGGATATTATCCTCACTAAAATGAGGAGAGACAGGTTATAAATATGAAAATAGAAGTTTTTAACTTGTAAACAAGTGAATACCCGGTTTCAAAACAAATATGATTGGATTGTCCACAGTTGAAGTGTCAGGGATGAGGTACTTGGTAACAATCCGACAGATTTCATTCAGCAAAGATATGATAATAAACATAAACAACACTTTTACGTGTCAACTTTCTTTTTTTCATCAACAACAACAACAAAAACAATAATAATATCATCCTTGTAATTTATTTTATGTTCTTCTTTAGTTACTACCATGTGGATTATATGTTCAAAGTGCTTAAGTCCTATAATTACGATAGAAACCAAACTGGTGATTACGAAGAACTAATGAAAACAAAATTTGTGTAATATAATGTGATGTTTCTTATCGGATGCACTGATTTCATCAGTGTGTCGTTCATATGTTATCTTAACACATGATGAGTTGGACACAAATAAAAAATATTATCAAATACATGGATGTTTCTCTATCATTTGTAAGTGTTTTACCAATTATATTATTATTATTATTATTAGCACAGCGTCTTACTACCCGTTCGGGTTATACGCACTTACGATAATGTGTAATGGTAGGGTGATTGAGATAAATCTGTGCCGAGACCGAGGATTGAACCCCGGACCCCCAGCACAGAAGTCTGACACCTTACCCCCTAGACCGCCAGGTCACCGATCCACCAACCACCAATGCTATTGTTTATATTTATTTATAGTTCAGAGGGACTCAATACGACCCTCGTTTGAATGGAACGTGTTGATTCGCATTACAGTTGGACCACCAGTTCTTGGTCATTCTAAACAAGGCGTTCTGGGTACTGGTTGCTGTGGTGCACAGTTAGATGATCGGTAGGTAAAAATAAGTAAACACATTTTTCTGAGGGGTTTCTTCTGATATCTCAGCGGTTGTGGCTTAGGTGCTGTTTTTTTTAAGTTCCCAGTTTGTGATCACCCTCAAGGTGTGATGGGAGTCCTAGTTAAGGTACTGGAGTGTAATATTTATTGCAAAAAAACTTCCAAGCCAGAATAAATAAAATATCACCTCAGTACAAACTATAAGTTGCCTTCTCTAGAATTATTGAAAATCTGTGAAGAGCATTATTTGAACAGAACAGAAACTAAAAAAACAACCTCCATGGCACAAGCTGACAGAGAGACCGCCGCCTGTTGGCCAACTTATTTGGATAGAGGTTGTCACGTGGTCAGCACAGCCCCTACGACCGTTAATCTCAGTTGTATAGACCGGGAAACATTTTAAATGAAGCGATACCTAACAACTGTTGCTAATAATAAGTATTGTTTGTACATTCAAATAAACGTCTCCGAGGAAGTAGCATTTCATTTATTTTGGCCAATTTGGTTTTTTGCTATAAAAACTGCACCCACGATTATCTTATCTCGCGTCGTGGTCCAAACCACCTGAATATAAATTAATCCAAAGTAATTTTATCTCCACCAAATACATACAAATATGACATTTCTGACAAATAAATAGTAATATGTAAATCAATTGATTTTTCACTGGATAATATATTTATTCACCTTACACTCGAAACACTAATCATAGTTAATAGGTATATTTTATTCATCTAAACTAATTTAATTAATAAAACAAATAGCCGAAACTATTGTTAATGCATTTTAGTGGGGATTAGTCCCTCATATATATCATATTCTGAAAATTGAAAAATGACACCTGGACACGGGAATCTAATGGCTGCAAAATGCCAACTAACGAGTCGCTAATGGCTGCGTTGTCTGATGGCTGTGATCTTAGATAATCACGTGTTTATAAGCTGACGACTTCCGCACGTCCATCTTAGACTCTGCCTTAAACTATGAGTGAAGAATGACCATGAGCACGGGACGAATCCTGGATAGCTCAGTGGTAAGAGCATTGGCGTACTAACCCGAAGCTCCCGGGTTCGATTCCCGTGTACAGGTGTCATTTTTCAATTTTCAGATTAAACTAATTTAGTTTTAATTATGGTTGTATTAAGAGTTCCAGCTAATAGACAGACATGCCAGTTAGTCGCGTGGCTATAGTAACCGTGTTTAGCTGTAGATAGTGGTAGGGAGGACTCATGGAGCGTTGATATGATGCAACATATTTATAAATATACAGAAACACGTCAGATAGACAGAATAATAAATATTATATGTGGTTTTGGAAAAGGTCAATTCTAGTTGTAATTCTCATCACTTTTTTTTTTAAATGGGTCACTGTTATGACCAAAACTACAGTAGCCCCATGGCTTCTTTGGTGCTGACTGACAGCTTTAAAAAGTTACCAGACCAAATTATGTATCCCTACACCGAACCATATGACTTGCAAAAACATGTGTTTAGCAGCTGTCACTTTTGACTGTCAGAAGTCAGCTGTGAGCTGTCAGTCAGCACCAAAGAAGCCACGGGGCTACTGTAGAGTATGAAGACTCAATGTGTGCGGGCACTCAAATTGTTCGGCAGACGTACGTAGGCTTAACACCTCTATTAGACTATGATCTACAAATTAGAAATATCAATCTTAGCGTTTATTGAGTTAGAAGTCCGGGTTAAATTCCTATAATGACCGACAAAATTATCGCTAGAACAATTGAGTCATCCACGTGGAGGAGTGCGGCAATGGCCAATACTCAGAACTGCTTCAGCACTGCTTCACCTACTGGATGTGTGACTTGAAGCAGATGGTGAAGCTTCACTCCAGGAACTGCTTCAGCACCGCTTCACCCACTGGATGTGTGACTTGAAGCAGGTGGCGAAGCTTCACTCCAAGGAACTGCTTTATTCCAGGATGTGTGACTTGAAGCAGGTGGTGAAGCTTCACTCCAGGAACTGCTTTATTCCAGGATGTGTGACTTGAAGCAGGTGGTGAAGCTTCACTCCAGGAACTGCTTCAGCACCGCTTCACCCACTGGATGTGTGACTTGAAGCAGGTGGCGAAGCTTCACTCCAGGAACTGCTTCAGCACCGCTTCACCCACTGGATGTGTGACTTGAAGCAGGTGGTGAAGCTTCACTCCAGGATGTGTGACTTGAAGCAGGTGGTGAAGCTTCACTCCGGGAACTGCTTCAGCACCGCTTCACCCACTGGATGTGTGACTTGAAGCAGATGGTGAGGCTTCACTCCAGGAACCGCTTCATATACTGGATGTGTGACTTGAAGCAGGTGGTGAAGCTTCACTACAGGAACTGCTTCATCTACTGGATGTGTGACTTGAAGCAGGTGGTGAAGCTTCACTCCAGGAACTGCTTCATCTACTGGATGTGTGACTTCACGCTGGTGTGTTAGGGATGAGGACGGGTGTATCTTATATGCTTGGAGGGAGAGTGGAAAACCAACAAGGAAAATAACCAACCTCCAGTACACACAACCAGGATTCAAACCCCAGTTCCCCCATCATCGGCAGTTCAGTTTAATGCGAGAGTGATACATGTTACATTTCACAGCGCTCTTTGGTTATCAATAGTTTATAATTATGTGTTTAGAGCCAGAAAAAGGCTCATTAGAGAAAGGGTTTTTACTAACAGAATTTTTTCCATCCCCCTCCAACTGAGTGAGTAAGTGAACATATAAGGGCCCATACCTGATTTTCTTTTAATTTATTAAACCATTCTACAAAAGCTCAACTTTAAAACCCCCAGAGGCTAGTATCCGTGTTTAAAAAAACCAAATTCATGTTAATCCCGAAAATTGTACACATATATGTTTAGTACAAATTTGCTCACAAAAAAAAAATAGATACAAAATTAATGCAAATCTCTAAAAAAATAAATGGTCACCTGGCGGTCTAGGGGTAAGGTGTCAGACTTCTGTGCTGGCGGTCGGGGTTCAATCCTCAGTCCCGACACAGATTTATCTGATTACCAAACCCTTCCTTCACCTCTGACAAGACATCTTGTGAATGTGGGGAATGCCAGGCCTTCACCATGGTTCGGATTCCACGTTAAACTGTAGGTCCTCCATTTCATCTCACAATCACCCTACCATTACACATTAGTGTAAGTGCGTACAACCCGAACGGTTAGTAAGACGCGGTACTAATAATAATAATAATCTAAAAAATAACATACTTTTGTCTTTTGACAAAACACTAAAACCTCGAAACTTTTTCTTAAAAGTAATTTTTTAGAAACAAATTATTGTAAAGCGTTTATTAAAAAGTCCAATATGAGTTTTAGTGCACTTTCCAAAAAGGCCTAGAGTAAATCTTTCTAAATAAACTGCCGTGCTATTCAGAGTATTAATTACAATTATTTATTATCTACAAATATTAGTTATTTTTAAATGAACACTTTTTAATGGCAATGCTAATTTGGAACGATTTTATAACTCATGAATTGAACTAGATATTTCTATTATTGGATCTTCCAAAGTTGGTTTTCTCTTTGTTACTAGACTTCTTTCAGGGAGTCGTATAATCTGTGGACACAGCAAAGATTTGCTCAGTTTTGTTGACACAGTCTTGGATCGTGTTGCTTGCACAGGGGCAACCAAAAAACTACTTCAAAAAGAGAATGAAAAGCTCTTTCTCTCGGTCAACACAAACCAACTAATCGCCATGCAAGCTTGTACAGGTATATTTTGAAGATTAAATATTAAAATGTTTTAAAAACAGACGGTGACCTGGTGGTCTAGGGGGTAGGGTGTCAGACTTCTGTGCTGGCGTCCGGGGTTCAATCCACGGTCCCGGCATAAATTTATCTGATTACCAAACCCTTCCTTCACCTCTGACAAGACATCTTGTGAATGTGGGGAATGCCAGGCCTCCACCGTGGTTCGGATTCCACGTTAAACTGTAGGTCCTCCATTTCATCTCACAATCACCCTACCATTACACATTAGCGTAAGTGCGTACAACCCGAACGGGTAGTAAGACGCGGTGCTAATAATAATTTAAAAACAAACGAAACAAAATGTTGCTCTTTTTATCATTGTCATATCTAGGAATTCCCGTCGCTCTAATGTTAGTGCTTGTGGTATTAGATTAGATTTATAAAGTACTGCTAGTAAAATGCACACTGGATACATAGAATGGTTTTTATCGCCGCGTCCTCTTATATGCATATATAATTACTCTAAAAGGCTAAGGATGAGGAAGGAAACATTTTAGAGGTAATACTCCAGCATTTGCCTGGAAGGAGATCGTAAAAATATTTAGGAAAATATAACCCTCAATAGACCCGACTAGGATTCGAACCCCCATCTCCCCGTCATCAGTCCAACATTAGAGTGAAGCCGTAGACTATTTAGCCACTGAAGAGGGTAACGTCTTACTAACCACCCGGGTTGAACGCATTTTAAACCAGTCTAATGGGGGCAGGGATGAGAGAAATACATATACATTTTCATGGCGGGAGAGTGGGGAAAACCTTTAGGAAAAAAATGCCCCGAATCCGTTCTAGCCCCGACTTTCCTATTTTCGGAAACTGGACTAGATGTTAGGCCGCATAATTAATAATGTATGACATTTAAAGATCCAACCCACAGCCTCTTTTTCCCGAGCACGCCCAAAAGAGCGTGTTTTAGTTTTAATGTGATCACATGACGCTATTTGAGTCTTAATACACACGTTATAGGTATTACCAACTAAACGCTGAATCGAGTAACATAACCTATTTGTAATGTTCTAAAAAGCAATGTCCACCAACCAGCGTTCTTTGGGGCACGTACAGGAAACTACAAAATGCAATTCCCCGACAGAGACTCAACTCACTCGTAATTCTGTTCATTTAACAAGTATTTTGTTCCTTCTGTTAATTACGATGATAAGATTGGAAGAATTTAATCCCCTAACAATGATAATACAGTTAAATGCAATCATTGTAGGCCCCGAAATGATATGTTTGTATCACGTGAATATTCTTCTAACCAAAATGAGGCTTCTAATAACGTTCTTTGAAGACTATTCAGTACAAATATCAAAATGCAGCTAAAATTCTTCTTTAAACTCGGCAGAAGCCAAAAGTGAAGACTACATCTATAATTTATTGAGTGATGTACGCAGTAAGTCGTCGCCTCGCTACTGTCGAGGGATATAAAGCTCAGAAAATACCATCAATAACTCCACCGGCTGTTTGTTGTAGGTGTGAAACGTGGTCTATTACCTTACACGACGAAAACAAATATAGGGGTTCAAAAACAAAGGGGTAGCTAATAGTCTACACATATTTCAATAAAATCGTGCCTAATAGGATAAATTAACTGAGTCCAGGTATTCGTATAGGTTTTCATGTGTTTATACTAGTATAGGTGAATTAAGTAGGTAGAATTGAAAGGAAATGTACCTACATGTGAGTGAAGGGAGTGTGGGAAACCATTTAGAAAAAGATAATCTCAGGACATTTACACCTCAGTATTTGTGCTCACAGATGCGGGTAGTATGATAAGCCTCAGAGAACAGTAGGCCTATTAGCGGTGATCATTTTATGTGACAAATTATGATTTAATCTCATCCGGTGCTTCAAGAGAGAGTTGTGACTTAGTTAAATTCCGACCTCACCAGTCAGAAGCACAAACTGCTACTAGACCTTTTCACTCAGCGTCTTACTACCCATACAGGCTACCCTTTTTCTTTAGCAATCAACTACGCTAGTGGTGTGGTGATAAGACACGTAAAGCTTATAGGAAATGTACTCGAATTTGTACAACGGGAGAGTGGGAAAACGATTTAAAAAAACTACCCTCAGTAATAGGTCTAAAAGCATCCGGAACTCTAACCCCAACCTCCCCATCACCAGCAACCTAGACTATGTAATCATAGTTCTTGGTGCGCGTGCACGCGGGTAAAGGGAGCATTGTCGGTATAAAGGGACCCGTTCTCTCCCCAAGTCTCAACATCAAGCACTGGCTGTTAACATCCATATTGTTGTTTGTTGTAATACTTTACATCATGTTGTCAGCTCTGACGTACATGCTGTGGGGTTGTAAGCCTTACTTCAAACATGACGTTATCCGTCCCGGCAACAAAGGATTTTAGAAACGTTCTCTCTCGATTCATGTACATTTTACAACATATGTAATTTGTGACCTTTCCTCACATTGTCCGCGACATGTTAACTATCAACTTTCTTGTGACCACCCCGTCCGGGCTACACGCCACTTAATCACGGTATGAAGTAGGTAGAACTTAAGAGGAAATGTACTAGTATTTACGTGAATGAAGAGCAGAAAAGAAAAACTATCCGAAGTACACTCGACTAAGATTCAAACCCCAACATCCCCGTTACTGGAGAGCTACACTATATGTGCTTGGCGTTTAGTACGGGTGCTCGTTGTAATGGAAAACCAAACAATGCCCAGAAGACTGGTGCATTTTAAACAAAATAGTTTGGGCCATTTTAGATAAATTTGGAATAAAACAAAAATTCCTCGTCAGTAAACTAACCTTTATATGAGGGTTAGGGTAAACAAAATGCCCTGTGGTGTAGTTCTATAAAATATAAATATAGAGTTTGAACAAAATCCATCCAATAGTTTTGGATCCATGGTCAGGGAAAACAAACAGGCAGACAGACAGACAGAGAGACAGAATTGTAAAATTGACAATTTTTTTTTCGGATTCACCAAAAACGTAAAAGATTAATCATTATCCCGAGATAGATTTTTCATCATTTCAATATGATCTCTTGATATGATAAAGTAAAATGAAGGTATATTGTCATGTTTGGACTATACGCAAAAAATTTAACACAAACAAAAATTTGACTTATAGAAAAATATACTAGATCAATTTTTACATTTTCATACGTCAAGTCATGTTATCCACAGCTTTAACCTTTGGTGGTGTAACGACACCTAAAAGAAAAAGAGATTGTTTGGCTCACCCCTCCGGCACCAGTTGACCTCGTCTCGGCAAGGCTCCACTTCAATAACACTTCGCGGCACTGTCAACATCGAATTAGCTCAAGAGGTCGTGGTTGCTGCTTGCCACGAGTATTGTGCCACGTCCAAGAAAAAAGAAGATTGACGATATGCGCGAACTTGATGTGCATCGTTGGTTGTGTTCAGAAACTATTAAAGCTATTTTTGGGCGCGCTTTTAAAAAAGCGTAGGCTATTGGCGTATGTTCTGGAAGGTTGCTACCCCTTACCCCTCTCCTTTGGTTCCGTGCCTTGAGAACACATGACTTCATTAGTCGGGTATATACTGGCCTCGTTCTGTAATGCTGGTCCACATTACACTGCGATTACTAGGTGAGAGACCTTGGTCCTAGAATAGTTTTATGTCTGTACATTAAAAATTCCGTTTGGCTGTATAATTCAAAATTATCGTTCAGGATTTTATATTTAATGCTATTATTTATTAACTGTACCTTCTCTCTTTAAATTTGCTTGTAGACCATGGATAGTCTATATATCTTTGCACGGTTTGACCGAACCGTTTATCTGACGTTACTTTGTGGTCTTTTGAGAGAACTCTTACTTTTATTTAACGTACTTTCTGCTTCTTCCGCTTCACGAATGGTCTAATACCTTGAAGTACCGCCATCTTAGGCCCATAATTAATTCTGGCAGCATCACACCTTTGTTCTGCCGATTGTATGTATTTAAAGATTATATATCTCGTTATTTATTGGAAGATAATTTATTATTGTTACCTTTTTGAAATCTTTTACTATGTTAGTTAAATGTGGGGCTGTGAGTCGGCAGGTTTGCTCTTTAATATGGGCTTTAACATTTAACGTTAATGCAGCCAGCTAAGGCATATGTTTCTGAATTAGATTCTTGTTGTTTGTTTCTATTATGCCCAATTATGGCAGGAAGATATATGTTATTGGGAACCACCAGTGGTGACGAGTAAATATCTTTCTCACTACTAGTGCTTTTGACTATCGACTATTATTATTTTCATGGGATGTGTACGAAGGTCAATTTAACTTCAGATTGTAAGACTTATTGTGAGTCGCCATTTAAGAGCAAGGGAAGGCGTTCTACCTGTTTCTTATATTATTGTTCACTCTTGATTGTTGTCCACGGATCCAGCGCCTAACGCTATTCACGTCTCGCTCGCTCATAGAGCTGTACTTGTTATGTTTCTTGAATAAAAATAAAACTCTTTTGTGACCAACCTGACTTATTTATGGGTGATAACCAGAGAGCGGGTTAGAATATATACTTTTAGAGTGAAGATTAGTTTGTCTGTCACGAGCTTGCACGATATCTACCGCACGAAGAGTTCTGAAACTTTAAAATTTAGTAGCCCCTGTGAACAAACATGTGCACCTCGAGGCCGGAATTTTAAATTGATAGATTTTTATAAACTTATTAAAAACCTGGTTGGAGGAATTGAGATAGTTTATCTGTATGGAACAAAGAAAAATATTGCCAGGGGTGCATCTGCTAGTTCCCTATAAAACAATTCTACTATTATAGTAAATAATTGTGGTTATCATAAAGAAACCTTTGGCCATTAATCTGTTTTCTAGACCAGAGTTGCTACTTTTGTATTCAAGTAGCTCCTCATTGGTCCTTGTGAGGCCGAGTTGACCCCGTTCCTGACCCACTGCTTTACAGATAAATATTGGAGGTGCCGGGTACTGAACACACGACCTCTAGATCTGTAGCCACTAGACCACTGAGGCGGTCTCAAGAGAAGACATATCGTATTACACATCAGAACGAATAAAAACACGTATATGTTCGATGAAGATTATATTCTTTCATTACCTCAGTAGATTATTTGAGCACTCGCATCCCGACTTCGTTCTGGAGGGAGGGGAGTTCAAGTAACTTTGACTCACTCTTAGATGATTAGAAAAATAAAATATCTAATCTTTCTCTTTTAAATTAAGTTGCTTTTATTAAATATATTTTTTACATTCCTCGCAAACGTTAAGATGCGTTGGTGCATGTGAGAGCTTCTATAATAAGATAGGTTTGTAGGTCGTGTGTTGATACAACATTGGGACGAGAAGTCCCCCTTCGACCCCCCAAAATAAAATGAGTTACCACAGTCGGAAACAAAAAGTTTTTCACGTTTGTAAACAGCTGAAATAATAATAATATTTAGCACCGCGTCTTACTACCCGTTCGGGTTATACGCTTTAAGTACTAATTACTCTAATGGATTAGAAATTGGGTAGGTTTAATAAGAGGAAGTGAACCCGCATTTGCGTGGAGGGGGAGTGGAAAACCATTTAGGAAAAACCACCCCCAGTTCACCCGACCGAGATTCGAACCTCGATCTCCCCGTCCTCAGAAGTCGAGCTCAACACGACTAGCGCGTTAGCCAACTACGCCACCGAGGCGGGTAACAGCTGAAATAGATGATTTAATAAACACAGTAGCTGGTTCGACAGATCCGACACCTTATCTCAGTCTGGTAACGTGTCTGTCTACTGAGTTAAGGGTCCCGGGTTCGATTCATGGCATGGCCGAAACCATGTATCATTGGTGAAATGTGCGCTTTCACAGTAATGAATTAACGGATGGGGATTGGATGTTGTACCTGTCCTAGTCTTAAGTTAGATTACAAGGCGTATGAAGCTATGAAAGGCCTAGCAAGCCGGTGGTGGAGAATATATGGACCTAGGCCTTAGGATAGAAACAGAAATGGATGTAAAAGTAAAGTTGATTTGAAAAAATTCTAAGAGCGCTTCATCGATCGTCAAATACTCCGATATGAGACATTAATATTTTCCGACCGTCGGTATTGATTCACAGTGTTAAGGACTGGAGAGAAAGAGATAACACCCTCTTTCTGAGAGAGGGCCGGGGTGTATTTGAAGTTACTATGCCAACATGTTGGCTTTTGGAATCTCTCTAAGGTCCTGGCCAGGAAATGTAAATATAAGCTAGATTTCACCTTGTGCTGACATAAAGATCAGTTCTGTATGCGAGGCACGCAGGGTTGGTGGAGTCTCAAGGGGTTCAAAGTAACATTCCGAGTGTGAGCGAACGACAGGGGTGAGGGACCAGTCCGACAAAAAGGGCTTTTCGTAGTGTCCTCTTATTTTGTATGAGTAGACTCAATTAGTTATGTTTAGTTGGTCGTGTGATTGACCTTTCTTCGTTCTTAAACATTAGGTAGTGAATAGTCGTTTGAACCCATTTGGAGCCATTTTTAGAATATACAAACACACGCTTCGTGACAGACATTGACAGCGTTTGTTGTGTCTGCTATTTTATAGGTATTGATAAGAAGTGATCACGTGGCCTGACGTATGAATACCCTCAAGTAGAACCAGTAATTCCTTACAGCTGTCGTGTTTATTTGTGAGAAACTTATAAATTGTTATCACTTACTAATCTACAGTCAACTCTCGATTCTACGACCTTTCACGGTTCCCTGGAAAAGGGTCGTTATTTCGAAGGGGTCGTTATTGGAATTT
>CABFVX010006811.1:0-36460 GCA_902151425.1 Timema shepardi
CCACAGAAGACCTGGATAGAAGTTCAGTTTCTCACGAAAAGTCTGAGAGTAAGTTCATATTTCTTGCTGTATCATTTTATTTGACCACCTCTGAGGTCTAGTGGTTAGAGTGACTACAGCTCCTCAGGTACCGGGTTCGGTCCCTGGTTCTTCCAGCATTCCTCTGTTAAATAGCGGGTCTGGAACGAGGCTAAACTCAGTCTCTTGAGGACTAACTAGGAGCTACTTGGGTAAAACAAAGTAGTGTTTCCAGTTAAGAAAACTGAGATTTACCGCCACAGAAGCTTGTTGTGCTGACCACATGACAGCCTTTATCTGCAAATGTTGGCACTATCTTCGCCAACAGATGGCCGCAGCTTGGTCAGTAAAGTTTTTTTGGGGGCTGGCGCATCTTTTTTAATAACATATTATCATAAACCTTCATTTTTTACACTTATTTTTAAAATCTTTATCACCTACTTCGGTGGTCAAACGGTCTACAGCGTTACTCTCACAATATACTTATTTACCGTCGACAAGAAGATTGGTGCTCGAATTCCGGTCGGGTGTACTGGGGGATGCTTTTTCCTAAATAGCTCTACACCTTTTCTTCACGCAAATACTGGCACATTATATCTAAATCTAACCCATTCCTAGCGCAAATAATATATACACGCGGGGAAGCCGAACGTTTAGTAAGACGTGACAAAAACATTAAATATTAAAATTAAAAATAATCCTCATCTAAAATTAAATTTTGTTTCACAAGATTGGATGTATTGTTTAATTGTAAGGAGGGGGGACATGGGGGGTGGGGGTGATCCACGTGCTATTATTCAACCGAGCATTTGCATGGAGAGAGAGAGAGGGAAGACAGTTTAGGAAATAACCCGTCCTGAGTCCACCCGACCAAAATTAGAGCCCTGATCTCCCCTTCTTCGCTAATCCAGTATATTGTGAGTATTACGCCTTGAAACTCTTGACCACCGATATGCTAATTTTATCTTTAACTGATTGTAGTGTTAGTTGTCATTTCTGAATAGAGTAGAAGGAGGAGATCCCCCCCTCTAGGCTATGCTACATATCTACCTGCTGGGATAGTGTTTTGTACCTTATTATTTTTATTTTTTACTATGAGTGCGTCTTACTATCTGTTCAGATTCATTCGTTTATAGTATACTAATAACTCTAATAAATTATGCATGAGGAGCATTTAATTCAGAGGAAATGTACATGCATTTGAATGGAGGGAGGGTAGAAAATCACCAATCCTCAATAAACCCAACCGGTATTCGAACCTCCCATCTCCCTGTAATCGGCAGTTTAGTCTAGAAAGAGAGTGACGCCTTAGACCATAGAGCCACTGAAATGTGTTGTAGCTTAGACCAGTGGTATTCAACCTGGGGTACGTGAAGACACCCTGGGGGGTTCAACTTATTATTAAATATGTAGATGAACCAACAGCGCTGAGGGCAAAAGGTTGAACAGAAGGTTTATTTGGGTTCACGTGGACATAGAAGTTTGGGAAGTATCACCCTGGACCCCTTCAAGTGTGAGTTTTGCAAAGTTCCAGGCTCAATGAATCAATTGACAATATCTCTGTATCGCTCCAGAGTACGCCCTGGTGATGGAAAACGGCACCTTTGCTTGGGGTGACGACGAGGACCCTGTCCTGAGGAACATCAACGTGAATGTCAATAAAGGATCGCTGGTGGCCATCGTGGGGACTGTGGGGTCCGGCAAGACCTCTTTGGTGTCGGGCTTTCTGGGGGAGATGAACAAGTTGAGCGGCAGAGTGAACACGAAGGTAAAGTGGAACAAGTCTAGTTGCGGACATGAGGCTTTTAGATGTATAGGAGACATGAGGCTTTTAGATGTATTGGGAACATGAGGCTTTTAGATGTATTGGAGACATGAGGCTTTTAGATGTATTGGAGACATGAGGCTGTTAGATGTATTGGAGACATGAGGCTTTTAGATGTATTGGAGACATGAGGCTTTTAGATGTATTGGGGACATGAGGCTTTTATATGTATTGGGGACATGAGGCTTTTAGATGTATTGGAGACATGAGGCTTTTAGATGTATTGGGGACATGAAACTTTTAGATGTATTGTGGACATGAGGCTTTTAGATGTATTGGGGGATGAGGCTTTTAGATGTATTGGAGACATGAGGCTTTTAGATGTATTGTGGACATGAGGCTTTTAGATGTATTGGGGACATGAGGCTTTTAGATGTATTGGAGACATGAGGCTTTTAGATGTATTGTGGACATGAGGCTTTTAGATATATTGGAGACATAAGGATTTTAGATGTATTGGAGACATGAGGCTTTTAGATGTATTGAGGAAAGTCTGCCTAGGTAGCTGAGATATTGCCAATCAGATGTTGCTGTTAGGTTAAATATCGATAAAAATCAACAGTCCACGAGCTTGTTGTTCAATGTGATGAACAATTAACTATGTTCTATGACTCTAAACGTATACAAACTTGTAAACATAGTCCAACAGTTAATATTTTCCACACATTTCTGTTGATCATAAAGATATAAATGTCCAATAAACGTAAGGTCATAGGAGCGTGAAATGGATATTTGTGAATTTAATGATGCCATTTGTACGTTCCTCCTCCCTACTTGTTCTCCTACTGCCAGACAACTCCACCCAAATATCGTTATAAACTGACTTTCTTTGTGGTGTTAATCAATTTCTGCTCAACTGCTATAGCGCCTTAGCCAGATCATGATCAGGATAAGCACTTTGAGCAGCTTCAAACATAAGCGGTTTCCCACATTAAAATGTTGACGGTATTCTGAGTTAACATCCTCTCTAAACTATTATTACAGGGCTCCATCGCGTACGTCCCTCAGCAGGCTTGGATACAGCAATCAACTCTAAAGGACAACATCACGTTCGGGAAGAATCTAGACACGGCCCTGTACGATAGAGTGATAGAGGCCTGCGCTCTTAAATCTGATCTACAGATCTTGCCCGGTGGAGACGATACGGAAATAGGAGAGAAGGTGAGAAACAGTCCTGGCCAATTATCTAATTATTTGTCAAGGATTGAATTGTTGAATATTTAACTGGAGAGCAAACAACCAATATCAATTGGATAATGTTTTGGGCCGATCCTCATTTAATTCGTAGTTCTCTCTCGTGTAATTTTAAGGCCTACAATATTTAGAAGGATGGTCAACTAATTTATATTAAAACAATAACTATATTTCGGATTTCACGCGAAGTCTGTTCCTTGTTATTTTGGTCTATTTTTAAATTAATCATAACAGAAGACAACGGTATTTTTGTGTCCATGGCTCTGCCATGTTAACGGGATACGTTGCATGCGTCATCTTGGATTTTTTTATAAGTCAATACTGAATTTTTGGAAGTGGAAGTAAGAACCCTGAAAGGACAGACGCATTATGAACTTTAAAATATGTAGATTTATACATTGTTTCTTGAACTGGTTCATGGTCATCCTTTATACCAATGAATAAACTTGACAGTCCAAAAACTTCGGGCTTTTATAGAGAAGAAATTCCTCACATATAAGAGCCCGCAGGCACGGTTAAGTCTGTAGTATTTGATGCAACCCGTATGAATCAATCAAACTAAACTTATCTTAAAAATGGTAATAACCACTTTGTGCAGGGTATAAACTTGAGCGGTGGTCAGAAGCAGAGGGTCAGCCTGGCCAGAGCAGTGTACAGGGACACGGAGGTTTATCTTCTGGACGATCCTCTCAGTGCCGTGGACAGTCATGTGGGGAAACACATCTTCGAGAATGTCATTGGACCTTCTGGGCTGTTGAAACACAAGGTGAGCTGTGTAGATTGGTCTAATTAGAGAATGTCATTGGACCTTCTGGTCTGTTGAAACACAAGGTGAGCTGTGTAGATTGGTCTAGGTAGAGAATGTTTTACATTTTATTGTCGGTTTCTGAGCTGAGCAAATGACGCTGTCTGTGCAGACTCGAGTTCTGGTGACTCACAGCATCACCTACCTTCCTGAAGTTGACATGGTGGTGGTCCTTAAGGATGGAGAAATCTCGGAGAAGGGGACGTACAAGCAACTTGTGCAAAGTAAAGGAGCCTTCTCGGAGTTTTTGGACCAGCATTTGCAAGACCTTGTGGCTGACGAGGGAGCCGACGAAAACCGTAAGGGCCTAAGTATACAAAACAACATTCATTACGGTTGACGTACACTTACTTGGATTTTTTACCGGCGTCCTTGTGCGTGCATAATAGATGTCAGGATAATTTAGTCTTGTTTACTGGTGAGATGGGGCTATAATCACAACCGGGTAGTTTTACCTAAAGGAGTTTTCCGTCTTCCATCAAGAAAATGAGGCTAAATTTCCTCTAAATCCTACCTTCCTCACAAATCCATCACAGGAATGGAAATGCGTATACACCCACTTCGATGCCTGAATGTTCGAAGGCGTCATTCTCTCAATAAACTAGACTACAGATGACGGGAGGATCGGTGATTGAATCCCAGTTGGGTTTACTTAAGGAGCTTCCAAAATGGTTTTACATATTCTATCTCCATGTAAATTTGGGTACACTTCCTATATAAATTTATCTCCCTAATTAATACCATACTAGCTTAACTAGTACATTCCGTTTACATTGAAAGGAAGCAGTCTTACCTTGAATTATTACACTATGACCCTCCTTTATAAGCTACACCATAGTGGAACAAATCAAGGTAATCCTGCTCTATTTTAGGGTACATAAGCCTAAAGCCTGGATGGGTGGTAAGATGGTTTCAAAAGAGATAATTCCTGTTGCACCGGTCGATGTTCTTTTTCTTCCCACAGATCTAGAAGAGATAAAACAGCAGTTAGAGAATTCACTGGGTCCTGAAGAGTTCCAACGGAAACTGAATCGAGCCATATCACGGGTGTCGGAATCTAGAAGTCAAGCAGGGTCTCTGGCTGACCTTACTGCGGACACGAGGTCAAGGACAAGTTCCATGCACAGGTAAGACCACTCCACAGATCTAAATCGCTTTACTTTGTGGGGGAAAAACAAAACCTTGTTTCAATAATAATGGATCCGTTTCAAAGGACGTGATTAATGATCTTTATGGGCACCACAATGAGGACCTTGACAAATTATCGATTTAAACATTTAAAATATAAATGTGTGACCTTGGGTATGAGCTCGGGATAGTATCTGCGTGTACATTTGAACCTATAGAGTGCTATTAACGATGGCAGCAGGGGTATCAGTCGTTTCTCATTACAGGTTCATTCCTTTCGTCAGTGAATTTAGACCGCTAATGTGCCCTGTCCTCTAAATCCTCCTTCAGCTCGTGGAGTGTTCTTCTTTCCTTCAAGTCCTCTAATAGTTGAATCCTCTTCTTTCCTAAGCTCCTCTTTCTCTCAACCTTCCCTTCTATGTTCGTGCAGAGGACAATTCCTCCTAAAGGCGTGTCTGATCCAGTTGGCTTCGTGCCAAAGAATCCTATCCAAAATAGTTCTCTTCTCACCCACTCTTCTGAGGACTTGTTCATTTGTCCTCACTGCCACAGCTAGATTATCAATACTTTGCAAAGAGGTTAATACTGGCTGTTGTACACAGCATGCTGTCCATCGTGAGCGCCAAGTCAGCCGGCAGTATGCGTCGTCTCAATCATCTCAACAGCATCAGCTCACGGAGGCAGGCAGGCGGGGGGAGTCAGCTCAAGCTCAACGAGAAGAAAGATGTCAAGTTGGCGGTTCCTGTCCCTGCCGCCAAAGGAGGGAAGAAACTTATCGAGGAGGAGAAGGCTCAAGTGGGAAATGTGAGTGCACACACATCAGGGGTTGGCGGAGAAGGGGGGGAGGGGTTAGACACGGGACCTGAAGGGTTTGGATGTGGAAAAAGGAAGTGCAGTTTGAGGAGGAATGGAAGTACTTAGATCATCTATTCTCGTATTTCGCAAACGTTGTCTTGCTGTTGCTAAACAAACAAATCCTTGGTTCTAATGTTCGCAGGTCAAGTGGTCTGTTTACAAGCTCTACATCAAGGCCATCAGCTTCCTGCTGGTATCTGGCACCATCCTATTCAATGGTATGTCCCAGGGCTTCCAAGCTGGGGGTAACATGTGGCTCACCGTGTGGTCAGAGAACCTCCTGGGGACCGTCAACGAGACTACCAATCTCACCGAGACAAGTCCACAGGAGCTCTACCTTGGAATATACGGCGTTTTCGGTCTTGGACAAGGTAAATTTCCAAAAACTCTCCGTATATATTTGGGCCGAGATAGTGTCATCCTGCATCATTAAATCTCCTGGTCAGGTGAACATTTGTTCTGTTTGTTGCCCTTATTGTGTCTTTGTATGGTTTTCCTGTTCATTGCGTGATCGGTGTCTCCTAAATTTCGGTCCGAATCTGAAGTATACGTCATTGCGGAGTTTATAGATCCTACCATCAAAAGAGTGCTCAGAAGCTTAAAGGCCAAGGTCATTGTCCTACGAGAACGTTACAGACTTTTTGCCCAATTCTATCATTATGTACGTCCCTTAGTATAATCAGCTGAGTAAGGCTTGTCAGATCTCAGGGAACCCTAGAGACAAGGTCAAATGAAACTACAAAGTCCAAACAGTTCGCGAGATGATCCAAGAATATTGCAACACTGTATTAGGGAACATGATTAGAGCCTGTGGGACCTTAGCAATCCAAAACTTTGTAAGTTATCCAGACCTGGTGGTATTAAATTTCAGTCCTCAGAAACTTGCCCCTGGAGGCCACAAACTTCCTTATGAAGTTGTTCAACACCATCTAGTTTCTGAATAATTTACTTAATCTTTGAAAGCGTGCAAAAGTCCTCTGGGTCCATAAACCGGGTTAGGACCCGAAATAACCTTTGTCTGGCCAACGTTTCTGCATCTTGATCGACTATTAATTAATAAATTTGAACAACTTATACCGACGAGACAATTAATACAAGTTCGAGAGGGTGGCTTCATGAGGGATCAGTAGTTCAGTTTTCAGGTTGGACAGACAACGTCTTTCAAGCTTCTCCGACTTGTCAAGCAAATTACAAGGAACTTCAACAAGAACAGACCTACTTTGCGATGAAAGTCTTTGCAGTGCCCCTTATTTCTCCCTTCCAGTGCTTATGTATACTACTCAAAAATGCTGCCAATATTCTATGACTTTGTACTTTTTTCCGAAAGTCACTGGTTTCCTGTGGGTGTGTATCATCTTCCACAATACACTGGTTTTCTGCCCCAGTGTGTCATTTTCCTCAAGCTACTTTTTTTTAAAGATACCCAATGTTTGCAGTTATGGGCTCGGTGCTGGCGACTCTGTCGATCAGTATTGGAACTATCCTTGCTGCTAGTATCCTCCACAACAGCTTGTTGAGGAATGTGTTGAGGCTGCCTCAGTCCACGTTTGACACGACACCCACTGGTCGGATATTGAACAGGTTCTCCTCTGACATCAACACGTTGGACGTCATGTTTCCGATGGTCCTCAGATTCTGCATCCCACATCTCTACAGGGTAGGTATTTCCAACAATGGATTTCATTGCTGGAGGTGAACGATCAACTCTTATAAAATCAGTTGCTGTTTTTTAATAAATGGTACGACATTGTCGTACATACTTTCTCATATAGAGTCTTATAGTAACCAACAACATTTTCAGAAATTTGTTATTAATAAACAACCCTTAACGAACTTGGGAAAAAATCACTGATTTTATTTATTTTAAAAAGACTTTTGAGACATGAATGTTGAAAAAAATTGTTACGAACATATAAAAATGTTTTCAATAAACTAAATTAAAATATTAATTTCTTAAATAATTTTTGTATAAAATATGTAAAATACTCTCCCAGATAACCATTTTAAATAGAATCGTCAGAATCATCTTTGAAATGCGCAGATTTTCAAAAATCAGTCATCAGTAAACTACCCTTAATATTTTAAGGGCTGGGTTAAAAATAATGATTCGGCTTAGAGGTTAAGATGATGACGTATTAATGGTTGCGAGTGAAGGTGACTTGAAGAATGCATTAAATCCTTTGAATGTGGTGACAGGAAATAGATATTCGTATAAAATTCTCCAAAACAAAAGTAATAGTTTTTGATAAGGACGGATAGGTAATATAAATGGTAAATTATTGGAACAACTGAATGATGTTGTATATCTGAGCAGAATGTTGTGTAAAATGGAAAAAGAGATGGAGAAATCAGCAGACGGGTGAATGCATCTCAGAGTGTTGTTGGATGTATATGGACTATTGGAAAGAACTAAGTATAGAAAGAGGCAAATATGGCATTGTAATATGAAAATGCATTAACGCCAAAGTTGTTTCATAGATGTGAAGTGTGAATGTGTCAGGAGAAACAAAAGGGAAGAGTAAATGCGGTTGGAATGATATATCTAAAAAATGTAAATGGAAAAACCTCTACGGACAGAGTCAGTAATGAATGGGTGCTGAAGGAGTGCGGTTTGGAAGGAAATCCAATATGTAAATGTGAAGGAATTATCGTTTACGTTGGTTTGGAATGTTTAGAGGATAGACGAGGAAAATATGTGAAGGTGGAGAATGTGAATCAAAAGGAAGTGGTAGGCCATGTAATATGTGGCTAAATGTTGTAGGTGAATTTGTGAAATTGATAAACATTAAGAGTTTAAGAATTAAAAGGCATATATTACTTGGTGTATGGATATTGTTGAAGCGAAGGGAGTATGCAAGGATAGGCAAATGTGGAGGAAGTTAGTGAGGATGGATCGAGTACGGGTATGTTGTTTATTGAGCTACATGGACAGTTTCCTTTCCACCCCGTCAGGGAACGGCATGTTTATGTATGTACTATCATTATTTACAGTTTGATAAAAATCCATCAAGCTATTTCAAGCGTGGCTCCAATTACAGAGAGGGAGGTAGAATTATAAGACCAACATTTTTAAATTCGGAGGCATCTAAAACATCAATAGCCATCGTAATATAAAAGCTAAAAGTTTTCACAATTTTAATAAATTTTCGATACGGGAAAGTAAAAAAAGTATTTTATCGAAAGTGTAATCTAAAACAGTCAAAACGGCAATCAGTCCTCATTGCTATAGTGATTATTTCTATACTTCACTAGAATTAAAAGCTAAAAACTTTATTGAGTACGTTATATGTTAACCCTGATCTCACTAATATTCTGTCTATTCCGGTCTGTTTTATTTTGTTTTTCCAGTTGATTGCCATCCTGTGCGTGATCAGCTACTCGACTCCTATTTTCATTGTCGTCATAATACCAGTCAGCGTCATCTATTACTTTATACAGGTACGTTATAGGCATCCTGATAGATTAGAGAGCGCGGAAACGAAAGGGGGTTGTCACGCTAACACTAAACTATGTCTATAATGTATTATTGTATAAGGGGTACAATATAAACACACTCAGAACTGATAGTTCTTCAGGATTAACAAAAATGACACACAAGACACGCTTGTAATTTCAGAGGATATACGTCGCAACAGTAAGACAAGTGAAAACGAATTGAATCCATCACCAGAGCTCCCATCTTCTCGCACTTTGAAGAAACCATCACAGGTTGGTTCGTTGATAAGATTGTCATGTTGGCATGACACTTGGGACCTCCTGATTAGCGGGGTTTCCAAATTACTGGAACCTTCCTTGTCTTCACTTGATATTCCATAGAAACGTAGCTATCAATGGTAGAGCTAGGTCCTCATTTCCTGATCTTGCATGGTCTTACCAGCTTGTTAAACTACTGGAAGAAAATATATAACCTTGAAAATATTGATCAGACATGGACTATACAGCGACTCATATCTTTAAACAGTTTTATAAAATCTTTAGGACTAGACTTATTAATTATGATTCCAACAGGTGCTCCGACGATTCGAGCTTATGCCCTAGAAGAGCTTTTCACAAAGGAATCGGAGAAAAGAGTGGACGTAAACCAGATGGCCATTTTCCCAGCAGTGGTTTGTGGAAGGTCAGTATCAAAGATATAAACCAGATGGGCATTTTCCTAGCGGTACATTAGGCATTTGTGTCGCCATTTCTGTCTGTCGATTATCTGTTGTAGCTTTAGAGCATTATAAAGGCCTTGTATTGGGATTACCCACTAAAGTACGCCTAGTAAACAATTTCCTAATGGAACTTATTCCTGGTTGGTTTCTCTGTGGTTTCAGTTGGTTGAGTATAAGACTTGAACTTATTGGTGGACTCATCGTCTTCTTCGCGGCGCTATTTTCAGTTCTTGGCCGTGAGACAATGAACCCGGGACTTGTTGGTTTGTCTGTCAGCTATGCTTTACAGGTACGCTGCTGTATGATCCACAGTAGCTTGATATAAAAGTGTAATGTTAGTCTTTGATTTGTATGCAGATATTTTACCGTCCAGTGGGCCTAAATTCTTGAAGATACATGATATTATTATATTTTATTTTTTAGGTGACAATGACCCTGAATTTAATAGTCAGGACAGCTTCAGATATCGAAACCAACATTGTCGCCGTGGAAAGGATCAAAGAATACGTAGAGCTCAAACAGGTTAGAGATTGTTTATTTTACATTTATTTTTTATCACCTCGTCTTACTACCCGTTCGGGTTATATATTTGTATCAACTAGTTTAAGAAGCTTGGCAGGTTATATTTAGAGGAAGTGTACCCGTATTTTCTTGGAGGTGGAGTGTAAACTTATTTTGGAAAAACACCCTCAGTACACCCGACCAAGATTCGCATATCGACCTCACCGTCATAGGCAGTTCCGTCCATTTCGAGACCGTCCGATCACCAGAGCGGGTGTTGTCATTGTACTAAGAGTCAGTACTGGAGTCTTTTATAAAACGAGGATAAACTGTCTCGTAATAATCTCGAGGTTAACTGTTTTTACACATGTAGGTTTTAGTTAGTTCTTGTTGTAATGGGCATATTGACCCTCTTCCTCACAAAACCTCAAACCCTCTTCCTTCTAAACCCTTCCTTCTGTCTTCCATCCCCTCCTCCACTGTTCGTTCCATCCCCTCCTCCACTGTTCGTTCCATCCCCTCCTCCCTCTTCATTTCATCCCCTTCACCCCTTTTCCTTCCAGCTCCTCTATTCCTCTTTACCACGAAGCCACGAGTCCACTTGTTCATCCATAAATTTATGACCCAGTATTCCACAAGCATAGCTTACTCCCTCCCCTACTTACACCCCGTTTACCCCGAAGGGCTGCATTATCTTGACGTATTACACCATGACCCTCTACTATAAGCTATACCACTGTGGAATAATGCAAGTTAGGACTGCTACCTTACAGGGTACGTGAAGGATACAACGTGTTTGTTGTTTCAGGAAGCACCCTGGGAGAACCCCAAGCACCCAGTTTCCAAAGACTGGCCCACAGAGGGCAAGGTGGAGTTTAAAAACTACCAAGTGAGGTATAGGGAGGGTCTCGACCTCGTCCTCAAAGGTATCGACGTAACCATCAAGGGCGGAGAAAAGGTAGGTTTGCGGAAACTCGGTAAAGGTGAAATACACAATGATTAAAAGGGGGATGATCGTGTTTTCAATTTTCAGCATAATTCTAAAACCATTTAGACTGGAGAAGAATATGCCTAGGTTTGTCTTGGACATTATTGCACGCAGATACTATCAAAGCCATTTAATTTTTAGCACTTATGTCAATACCCTTTCATGTTAAAAGAACATTTTTTACGTTTATGTATTTGGAAGAAGGTTTGGTAAAGGTGGGTAGAAACATAACAAAGGGAACAAACACAATATGTCTCATAAAATAATAAAAGAAGAACACAATTCACACTTTACACTGCTGCCACTACACAAAGAGTTAATAGCTGTTTCTTGAAGAGGATCAACCATTATTGCCCAATCCCCCGACCTAGGTTTCATTCTATCAGAATTCATTAGGAGGGAGTGTGAAACGTGAAACGCAACTTCCTAAAAGAGTACATAAAAAACACAAAAGGGAGAAAAATAAAACAAAAGACATTAATATTCGAATTCCCTTTTGTTATTTTATTTGTTTCTTAATCCAGCAAGCTGCGTTCCAAGTTTCACACTCCCTCTTGACAGTACCGATAGAATGAAACCTAGGCCGGGATATTGGGTGGTAACGATAGATTGTCTTCATAAGGTAACCATTACCTCTTTCTCCAATGTCAGCAGTAAAAAGTGTTCTTCACTGTAAACCCCAAATTGTGTTCTTTCCCATTTACATGTTTTCCATCACATGATACTGGTTGAATTGATATATTTAACTATTAAACGTAAAGTTGGTTCGGCGTAGGAATTGTTTTCTGAAAGGCCTTGTTCCCTACTATAAATCTATTATATAGTAGGATATTGGTCGGAAAAAAGACCTTTCAGAGAGTAGTTCCTATCATGAATGAAGTATAGTTACCTTCTTAGAGGGTGCCTATGTTGTGTCCTCGAACTTTCATCGAGAACTATCAATTAGTTCGATCATCACATTAGGTTTAATTTTGCTATCACATGGAGAAATGTGACCAAAAGATTATAGCTCTCGTTAACGTGCTTTCATATGACACTTTACTGTCAAGGGGTTGAGCCCTGATTGGGTACTCTGAAATTAAATTCCTTAAAATATTATTTCCCTATTGATGGTCATAAAATCAGAAACAGTTTGCTTAGCAGCAGTAGAACGTACTTAAAATTATTCCAGATGTGTTTCCGGTGGTTCATTGCTCACCACAGAGATCCAGGTTGGGATAGTGGACAAACAGCCATCATTAAATTAAAGATGTTCCATTTTCACTTAGGCCCATTATGGCCCACAGAATCTCAGAGTTCACTCGATGGCGAGATATTTTGTTCATTCTGAGTCTTAATAGACTGAGATGTTGAATTATTTCTCCATAATAATAGGGCTTTAGTTATTGTCACGTTTGTATCGTGGGCCGTACAATCATTGGCAAGTAATGGTGGTCTAACCATCGTAGTATCTGTTCTTGTCAAGTTGGTATCGTGGAACGCATGGGTGTCTACAAGTAATGGTGGTCTAACCATCACAGTATTTGTTCTTGTCAGATTGGTATCGTGGAACGCATAGGTGTCTACAAGTAATTATAGTCCATCCAACCATCACAGTATTTTTTCTTGTCAGGTTGGTATTGTGGGTCGCACGGGCGCTGGCAAGTCATCGCTCACCCTGGCCTTGTTCCGGATCATCGAACCTGCGGGAGGCTCCATCCTCATCGACGACGTGGATATCTCGCAGCTGGGTCTGCACGCGCTGCGCTCCAGGATCACTATCATCCCTCAGGACCCCGTGCTCTTCTCCGGGTCACTCCGTCAGAACCTCGACCCATTTGACACCATCTCGGATGAGGTGCTCTGGAAAGCCCTCGAACACGCCCATCTCAAGGCCTTCGTGAAGGGACTTCCCGCCGGACTTAGCCATGAGGTCTCGGAGGGAGGAGAAAATCTTAGGTGACTTTAACGACTATAAGTTTGTGTGTGCATACGTTCAGCCTATCCGCAAATCCACGCCAAGGGGGCTAGTGTGAGTGAGGTAGAATGACCTCTAATACCCATGGAAAGAGCTTAGAATATTAACTCAGGAAAAGCCCTCAGTACACTTTCCAGAGATTTGAACTTCGAATTATCCACCTCTGGTAAACCAAACCAGATGAGTCTGAGTCTTTAGCCCACGTGCTCACTTATTACGAGGATTTAGAGAGGAAGGAAGGATCAGAAATCCCCCTGTAATTTAAATGACTGCTCCTATGCAGTCATTTCAATTCCAACGTCGGACCGAAAGCCTTCACCAAAGCGAGAAGGACAGAGGGTTTCTTGGTTTTCTTGGTCATCTTGACGAAGTCCATTCTGCCGGAGTTTCTGCTGAACCGCGCCTCGGGAGTATGTTTCCTGGATAACACGAGGGTGAAAATATATCAGTCTTACGCCCACTGGAATTTAGACAAGATTAGTTTAAAATATCCCATGTGTATCTTAAGAAACACGGAAGTAGGCCTAGAATAACTTGGCCTTGAGTAATTTGGCTTCAAATAAAAAACATCTATGTTACATTTGTCGAAAGTCATTTGGCCTGCACTTTGGGATAAATTAAGTGTACCCGTAAGTAGTATGGTTGGAGTTTGTGAGCCCCACTTCCGCTGATGAGTCAAAACCCTTTTCACCGTTTTTGTCCATTCCATCAATTGACGAACAAGATGAATTTAAATGATATGAGTCCTACTAATTCAAACAAATCCAAGCGATGAAGGTTTAGGCATTATGATCTAAAACTGAAAATGATTCAAACGTATATTTATACGAAAAATTAAACATATATTTTTTGCATTCATCCTAGTCCCATCACATACCTACCTAATGACGCCGTTCTCTTAGAAAGAAACGGTCCCTTACAGGTTAGGCACGTGCTCACTTATTACGAGGATGTAGAGAGGAAGGAAGGATCAGACAGCCCCCTGGAATTTAAATGACTGCTCCTATGCAGTATCCATAAGAATGTAGGTAAATGCCAGACAGGAAAACTTACCAGATCTCCTTTCATGTACCCATGTTGTACCTTTCAGTGTCGGCCAAAGACAGCTCATCTGTCTGGCCAGAGCCCTGCTGAGAAAGACCAAGGTGTTGATTCTGGACGAGGCCACCGCCGCAGTGGATCTTGAAACTGATGACCTGATTCAGGTAAAAAACATTATTGGCTCAGTTCACCTAAAACGATTCACCCTCTCATTCTATAGAACTTATTTAGTGAGTCAGTTTTCATTTCTCACAAGGGCTAAGGCCTTCTATGATTCAAGGCAATAGGGTAGGGAGGAGTATGATAGAGATTAGAGAAATACGCCCGCATTTGGCGAAGTAGGAAAAGTAGGAAATCATTTGGGGAAAATGTTTTCAATGTTTATGCCTCCACATCTGTCGGTCTCGTGTGTTGTTTTCAATATCTATGCCTCCACAAATGTAGTTCTCATATGTTGGTTATAATAATGTGTCGCTATTAGAGGTAATTAATAGCTTTGTTTGTCATATAATAGTAAATTAAGTAATGCTATTATTTGTCCTTCAGGAAACCATTCGAAGAGAGTTCAATGACTGCACCATTCTGACAATAGCTCACCGTCTCAATACCATACTTGATTCCAACAGGTAACGTGCAATTAGCTCTTATTTTGTTACTGAAATAAGTGATTGCATCACTCTGAATTGATTGTATTGGTCAAGTAAAGCAAGCGGAGTCTGTCCTATGTTGAATGGACCCTGCATTGTTTGGCCCCGGGGTTGTGTTTGATCCGTTGCCCTGTTTGTTTATCCAGGGTGATAGTTCTGGACCAGGGACGTGTCATTGAGTTCGACACCCCAGAAACCAGAAGCTCTTCTCCAGAACAATACCTCCGTGTTTCACAGTATGGCCAAGGATGCGGGCCTCGTCTAGGAGCCAAGGATGTAGGGCGCGTCTTGGAGCCAAGGTTGTAGGACGCGTCTTGGAGCCAATGATGTAGGACTTTTCTTGGAGTAAAGGAGGTAGGACTCGACTAGGAGCCAAGGCTGCGGGTCTCGTCTAGGAGCTAAGGATGTACGACTCGTCTTGGAGCCAAGGATATACGACTCGTCTTAGAACCGAAGATGCAGGACTCTCCTAGAAACCAAGGGCCCTTTTGGGAATCAAAAGCGCAAGATTCCTATACAAATTAAGTGGTCAAGACTCGTCAATGAGTCAAGGACGTAGGACTCATTTAGGAACCAAGGACGCAAGACTTACCAAAAAATCAAAGAATCCAACAAAAATCTCGAAATTCCTTTGTTAAATTCATCTATATAACAGCTGTGAGACTTCACCCAGATATGATTTGGTTGTAAAGTAAGAAGTTTATTTCCTGATTGTGTTTTGAAAGTGTGACCATTTTCTAAACATAATATTAAATCAAACGTTTTGTGTTCAAACCCCCACCCGTGAATTTGGTGGGATGCCCTTTCCAGAAGGCCTGTTTTAGTACCAGAATCCCGCTGCATAGAAGTTGTTTTTTTTTTGCTATAAAGAACCTTCCAATAGAAAGTGCGTTCTGAAAAGCCTTTCGTACTACCAATAATACCGCTTTGGTGTATTTAAGAAAACAAATAACTGTCTTTATCAGGAAATGTCTACACTTGCACTCCAAACAGCGTGTTTTTGGGAATGATGCAGACAATAGTATTTTGAGAACTAGTTTTTCATAATTTTATGTTGGACTTATCAACCTTATCTTGTGTTTTTTGTACATTTATTTTAATTGTGACTCATATTGAGTCATATAGTTTTTGCCTTTGCATGTTGTGTTTTTTTGTTGGTATGGATGTTTTATTCTCTAGTGTGTAAGTGTTGTTAATACTTGCTCTAAGCATACCAGTGTTACTAGTATTTTACACCTACCGGTCTTGCATGCTGTATGACCAATAGACGGTGTTTATTTATATAAAGGGATGGATACATTACTCCCTACTTACGAATGCTTGTGCATTTATTATGTAAAAACCCCTTCCTCCATAATGTATACTCCTGTAAAGTCGTGCTAAGCAAATCAGTAATAAAAAACTTACCGTTCCATGGTGTAATTTTAGTTAGGGGACAAAGCTGTGCCTTGTAAACCACTGCTAAAACTGTAAGTTCAAAGTTCATCTACTACGAGGGCGTCCAACTTAAAAGTGACCTAGGGCCCCAATTGAATCCTCTACTCTAGAAGCGGGGCGGCAGCTTAATCGGCTAAAAGCGGTGGTATAAAATAGGGCTCATATGGATATACAAGTTATTATAAAAAAATAAGGTGCATTCAACTTTATTAGTGAATTATCCCGGCAAAGATTTATCTGATTACCAAACCCTTCCTTCACCTCTGACAAGACATCTTGTGAATGTGGGGAATGCCAGGCCTCCACCGTGGTTCGGATCCCACGTTAAACTGTAGGTCCTCCATTTCATCTCACAATCACCCTACCATTACACATTAGCGTAAGTGCGTATAACCCGAACGGGTAGTAATACGCGGTGCTAATAATAATAATAATAATAATAATAATAATAATAATAATAATTAGTGAATTAACATCAGTTAAAGCTTTAATGGATTTTTCCCAAGCAGTTCAATACTTTTCGTTTCTCTGCTAAAAATATCAATTTTTACTACAGAAGATTGTTTACTTTTTAAATTAACTTAGGGAGTGGTAAAAAAAAACATCTTGGGCCGTCAGTTGGAAACCCCTGCTCTACTATATTAGAGTCGGATACAAACTAAATATTCGTGTTCTTTAAGTGAAAAAAAAACAATATTTACAAAATTTCAATATTCATTTATAAGTGTAGTATAGTGCACATATGTGTATATGGTGTATGTTGAACCATGTGTATGTAACTTATAGTCTGTGATGTAATTCATAAGAATTAATTTGAAAAAATATGAATGAAAATCTTGGGTGCTAACCAAAAAACAGAGAAATTGGTTAATTGATTTTGTGTGCATAAAACATCGATGTTTTTATTTTTTCTCATTTTATTTGTCGACAACATTATTATTTGACGATGTAGTTGATTCAAATTTTCGTATAAAAATGTTAAATTAATAAATAATTAGTAGCAGTTTTGAATTGTTCTAATTTTTTTAACAAGTAATCTGTGCCTAGATGATTTACACTCCATTTATGATTAAAGCTTACAGTCTTACCTTGATGGGCTCCACTATGGTTCTATCATATAAGCTGCACCATAGTAGAAGCAATCAAGGTAAGCCTAGTCTACCATTTTGCCGGAGATTAAAACTAACAGTCTATTATTTGAGGTACTTGACGTTTATTCTCTGAATTGACTGTTTATATCAGCACACGACTTACAAACCAACCTAAATCTACAACAGACAAAACATCCAACGTATAAACATCCCCGTATAAAAAGAAAACAACAATTTTATTCTTCAAGCCAGTTATAACAACAACAAAAATAATTTAATGTTCGCAACTATATTTTGTCGGAATAATATATAATTTTTACATTAATTCATAGGTAATATTGAATTGAGTAACTTGAATTTAATATTCGCAACTATGTTTTGACCAAATAATATATAACTGCATACATTCTTAAGTAATATCTGGACTGAGGAATATATAAAATGTATCTGCATTTGTGTGAAGGCAGAGTGACACGGTCCACCTGTTTTCAATACCCCCTACCTTCCCCGTTAATAGCTAAGAATTTAAGCTTATCGGTATTTAGAACCACGTCTTACTACCCGTCAGGGGCACAAGACATGGATGATGAGGAATAAAACCAGCCTCAGTACACACGCGCGGCATGGATTCGAACTAATCTCTTCGGATAAGCGTGAGATAAGAGCTGATTTTGACCAGGTGAAACGTGTAACAGCATTTGCCAGGGTTTGAAATGTGAAGTAATTAGCGTTTGACACCCTCCATGGGACTTCAACCCTTACGTCACAGGGCTAGCTGTGTATCCACATTTGCACGTCATTGACAACTGAACCCTCCAACACCATCTGGATATCTTTGTCCGAATGAGAGAGAGAGAGAGAGAGAGAGAGACATACAGAATAATAAAATTAGTGATGTATCATTTTCGCTGGATTGAAATGTTAAAACGGCCAAAGCCATTATTTATGCTTACTCCATCATTGACACCTGGATACGGGATTCGAACCCGGGACTTTCGGCGCAACAATATTTATAAAAGTAATTAGCGTTTGTCGACCTTGCATGGACTTGAACTGCCGTCCCGTCACAGGGTGAGAAGTAGACCCGCATTTGTTCTGTTGGATCCCTCTAGCCCGAGCACCAGAGAAAGACGTCCATCCTCGGCTAGAGAGTTAGCTCGAATGAAATATAACTGTAAATAGTTCGGGCTCAGCGGAAACAATAGGGAGCTACCCAAGGATCTAGTATTTTTTGCCAGTGATGGGGATCAGATATTGTCGCATGTAATGAAAATATTAAATGAATGTTATTTTACAGAGACAAAGTTTGTTAGGGTTCTAGTTAATTTAAGTAAAATATAGTGAAAAATATATTCTGGAGATGAAATAGAAATGTTATGTCCAAAAGGTGAACAAAATCAATTATTATTCTATAATAATATTTCTAATTGAAATACGTGACCAATTAATAAGTACTATGTTTTATTCATAAAAACAAACAAATATATAATTTTGTTGATCACAATAACCAATCTGTAAATATAAACTTTAAACCAATTTGTTCTAATATATCTAACAAAATTAAATTTTTAAAAAATAAATTATTTGTAAATTATCCGAAATTATTTTGTATTTATAAAAAAAAGTAGATTATTCTTAAATATCATGCATAACTAATCACTGATTTTCATTTTGAATTCAATTTTCCCGGTTAATTTTAAAAAAAATGACGCTAATGAACTAGGAATTGGGAAGGTTGCACCCACATCTGCGTCGGGAGGGCGAGTGGAAAAATCAACCCAGTTCACCCGTCTGATATTCGAACCTAGGTCTCCCCCCTCACCCCTTCCTCGGTAGTCTTGCTCAACACGAATATGGCGCGTTAGCCAACTGCGTCACTGAGGCGGGTTTCGATCTCACTGCACTTTTTTTAGAGAGTGAACAATTTTTAAGAGGCTGGTTCTTCTCTATGTATACACTTCAACCAAACCAAATATTACAACAGATTGAAAGAAGAAGCAGGGTTTAAGGTAAGGTGTCACACAACCACACCCACGCGAACTCGACACATTTTAACACCCTGTTCGGGTTATACGCTTAAGTACTAATTTCGCTAACGAATTGATAATTGGTAAGTTTGAATTTCGACGCTGATGAAGGAATCTATAATAATGAGTACTATGGCGTGGATTTGTTTAGTTTACCCTGAATATTTATTAAAACTTATAATGTCCATTCACACACACACACACACAGCCTCCCATCTTTTTATTATCTAATATTTATCACAAGAAATAAGTAAGGCTGAATAAATTACATTTACTAAGGACTTTTGGCACAACAATTTAGGGTTTGTATTTATAAAAGTAATTAGCATTTGTCGATCTTGCAGGGATTTGAACCCTCCTACCTGCTTACGTCACAGTGCGTGATGTATACGCGCATTTGTGCGGCTGGAAAAAATAAACGAGCTCGCAGAGGGTCCATTTCTAATGTACCTAGTTAAACAACGGCAAATTTACAAATTAGATGATATATCTCGTCCGACAGTAAACTTCCTACCCCCCATAAATAGATGAGACTGACATTCGTAGCCCGTAACCCACTGTTATATTGTGTTAAAAAATAGCCTAATTAAAATTTTAAAAATCCTGCTTCGAGGTGCATTCGGACCCTCTCCCATACACCTATGTTAAAAATTTCCGATCTCTCCGTGCCATATATTTGGTTGGGTATCACACACAAACAAACAAACGCAGACAAACACTTCCTTTTATTATTATAGATTCCTGATCCATTAATATAAATATGCGAATAGCCCAGATGGCCGGTCCGGCACGCAAGAGAGAGAAAAAATGCGCACATATTATTTATAGATCATACGAACTTGACACATTTTAGCACCGTGTTTTACTACCCGTTTGGGTTATGCGCTCAAGTACTAATTTCGCTAACGGATAAGGAATTTGGAAATTTGAATCCGCATTTGCGTAGAGGGAAAGTGAAAATATACCCCCTATGTCTACGACAGCACACTCAGTATACTAAACTGCAGGGGGTTCGAATCCTGTCCCACTGGCTGGCTGCCACCTTCTTTGGTCAGTTAGGGGTCTCCAGCTCAAAGGATTATATTTGACATAGGTTTGGTAACAACATAATTACTTTTATTTTGAAACAATGAAAATTACTCTAACGGGGTAAGGACAAGGAAGTGAACCCGCATTTGCATGGAGAGCGAGACCGGGAAGCAACTTACTGGAATCCGATCACCCGGCAAAACATCATGACATGGAGCTAATATCGGGTTTCGAACCCCTGACGAGTATGTTTACCGTCATAATCATACTAGCTGTAATGCATCGAGGGCCTGACGATTTAGATAGCGTTATATTGTGAATTTCCGTTCTACCTCCACGAAAATTCTGTACACTTTAGTTATATCATCTTGTATTTAGAAGTGTTCGTATATAAGGAGCTACTAGCGTTCTACATATGTCCGAGAATGGGGGGCTAGTAGCATTCTACATATGGTCAAGAATGGGGGGCTAGTAGTGTTCTACAGTATGGCCAAGAATGAGGGGCTAGTAGTGTTCTACAGCATGGCCAAGAATGAGGGGCTAGTAATGTTCTTCAGTATGGCCAAGAATGAGGGGCTAGTAATGTTCTTCAGTATGGCCAAGAATGAGGGGCTAGTAGTGTTCTTCAGTATGGCCAAGAATGAGGGGCTGGTAGCATTCTACAGTATGAGCCAAGGATGAAGGGCTAGTAGCATTTCACAGTATGGCCAAGAATGAGGGTCTAGTAGCGTTCCACAGTATGGCCAAGAATGAGGGGCTAGTGGCGTTCTACAGCATGGCCAAGAATGAGGGGCTAGTAGTGTTCTACAGCATGGCCAAGAATGAGGGGCTAGTAGTGTTCTACAGCATGGCCAAGAATGAGGGGCTAGTAGTGTTCTATAGTATGGCCAAGAATGAGGGGCTAGTAGTGTTCTTCAGTATGGACAAGAATGAGGGGCTAGTAGTGTTCTTCAGTATGGACAAGAATGAGGGGCTAGTAGTGTTCTTCAGTATGGCCAAGAATGAGGGGCTGGTAGCATTCTACAGTATGGCCAAGAATGAAGGGCATAGTAGCATTTCACAGTATGGCCAAGAATGAGGGTCTAGTAGCGTTCCACAGTATGGCCAAGAATGAGGGGCTGGTAGCATTCTACAGTATGGCCAAGAATGAGGGGCTAGTAGCGTTCCACAGTATGGCCAAGAATGAGGGGCTAGTGGCGTTCTACAGTATGGCCAAGAAATGAGGGGCTATTATCGTTCTCCAGTATGACCAAGAATGAGGGGCTATTAACGATCTCCAGTATGACCAAGAATGAGGGGTTGGTAGTTCTATAAGTATTCTATAGTATGGCTTAGGATGATGAAAATAAAATATGTTAAATAATTCTAGTGAATTTTTAATATTGGATTATTCTACCTGTTATAGATATTGATATATTATGGGGAAAAAGATAAATGAAATAAGATAATACTTTTAATCAATAGGTCTCACGACTCACTAATAGAAGTATGAGAAACTTATTTAAATTTTAGTATATAATTTTATTTGTAAATCATATTAAATGATTGTTACAATAATAAATGTTAATAGGGTTTTAGTAAAATTATTAGGGTTTGCAAATTTGTGACAACCATTTTATGGCTTAAAATTAAATATAGCAGCTGTTTTTATGGATTTATTTAACAAGTCCTTAATTGTAAAAGCGTTGAGATTAATTGTAAATATAAGATTGTAGTCCAAAGTCAAATTATTCCCTCAATATTGAAATAATGTGGAAATTCTTTGAATAGTAGTATAATATAACTTTTAAAAAAAATTTAAATATTAAAACTATAAGCTATATATTTTTATAAATGGTAGTAGGTTATATAGATTATTGTAATAGTTTCGTCAAACGGGTTTAAAATATTTGTATGTTAAACTAACTTATGATAGCGATGTGTTTATGTATTTAATGTAAGCAAATTATTTGTTATTAAAAAATATAGACCTATCAATATGTCTAATATTTTATGAACTTAGCCTAAAACCTCTATTTGTATTTTCTAAAAATTTCATCTTACAATTAATGACAATAATATTTTTTGGTGGTCAACATAGATTATATTTTATATTTTTATTTTATAATTAATGACAATATCTATCAAAAGTGACAGCTGCAGATCACATGACTTGACGTATGAATACGTGAAAGAAACCCTAGTAACTTTTCTGTCTGATAAGGTTCCTATGAAAACTGGACAGGTATAATATTTATACCTCAACTAGGGGACGTAGGGTATTTGTCAGAGGGAGCTGTGAAATGTAGGGAAGTATCAAAGGAAGACGTGAAATGTAGGGAAGTATCAAAGGAAGCCGTGAAATGTATGGAAGTATCAAAGGAAGCCGTGAAATGTAGGGAAGTATCAAAGGAAGACGTGAAATGTAGGGAAGTATCAAAGGAAACCTTGAAATGTAGGGAGGTATTAAAGGAAGCCGTGAAATGTAGGGAAGTATCAAAGGAAGCCGTGAAATGTAGGGAAGTATCAAAGGAAGCCGTGAAATGTAGGGAAGTATCAAAGTAAGCCGTGAAATGTAGGGAAGTATCAAAGGAAGCCGAGAAATGTAGGGAAGTATCAAAGGAAGCCGTGAAATGTAGGGAAATATCAAAGGAAGCCGTGAAATGTAGGGAAGTATCAAAGGAAGCCGTGAAATGTAGGGAAGTATAAAGGAAGCCTTGAAATGTAGGGAAGTATCAAAGGAAGCCGAGAAATGAAGTACACGTGTAAAATGTAGGGAATGGGACAAAGGGGTATATTAATTTTGGGGTTGTAAAGAAGAGTCCTGTGAAATGAAGGAAGGTATCAAAAGGTGCTGCCCTAGTAAAATGATTGTGAAATACCGCTACAAACTCTGACGTGAAGGAAGAAAATAGCGTGTGGTTGAGAAATGTAGCGATGGTATCATGGTGGTATCACGACCGTATCACACGGTGACGTTGCAATCCATTGAATCTAAGAGATATCACGTCACAAGAGGGTGCTAGGCCAGATATCAGCCTTGCCTGAATTACGATAAGGTCACAATCACCCTACCATTACACATTAGCGTAATTGCGTATAACCCGAACGGGTAGTAAGACGCGGTGCTAATAATAATAATAATAATACAGTATTTTATTCTGAATTTAAATTTAAAATGCTTATATTTGAAAATTTAACTTTTTATCTTTGTTAATAATTTTAGGTCATTAAAAAAAATACGTATAGGTCATTTTATGGATAATTTTTTTGAACAATTTTTATTTTAAAATAATAAATTTGGAATCGATCCTAAATTGTAAAACTTTCAGCTTCCCACCCCTGTGTAACTGTTACCCGCACCACACGAGAAATCTCCGCTGCAAACGTTCAGCTCTGACGCAATATTTAATCATGCGCCGCGTTAGTTCAAACAAAATATGGCTCACGCCGAAATAAAGTAGAAAATTTCCAATAGCGCTCATTTCACTTAGCTGCCCTATATTTTGAGTTTTATTAATTCGAAAAAGAAAGTGTGAAAATGTGACACCCAATATAAATACAGCCCGTCCGGAAAAGTCAAGATACATCTAACGATACTAGAGTATACTACTTGTATGCACATAAAAACCTAGATACATCTAGTATTTATTCACGTCACTTATTGGCTCATTTTCAACGGTTTTTTAATCACATTCTCGGAGCTACGAGACTTGGCTTGGTCAAAAAGGGACTCTAGATCTTCCTGTAAATGTTTGAAAGGCCCACAACAGAAGATATTTGAGAACTAGCAGCGAGATATCTTCCTCTCTGACCTTGAAATAACAAGTTTCGGAGTTTTCTTTCCACTCTCATTGACGTGACACGGGATGGTCGTAGGCGAAGGGCTAAAGGGAGTATAGGCATGAAGACAATAGTTCCAGAAAACGGCACAGACGATAATTGTGTTTTAAGTCGTGTGGCCTGACACCGATTGTTACTTTCTCTCCACTCTTATTGACGTGACACGGGGTGGTCGTAGGCGAAGGGCTAAAGGGAGTATAGGCATGAAGATAATAGTTCCGGAAAACGGCACAGACGATGATTGTGTTTCAAGTCGTGTGGCCTGACACCGACTGTTACTTTCTCTCTGACCGAAGTGGGTCTCTCTCTATTTGCTAACATCGTCTTTCTCGGAGCTGCCTCGTCATCTCGAGTGTAACCTGTTCTCCGGGAACCACCGGGTGAGTTGGAGTGTTGGTTGTGCGTTTCTATGTGCTCTAACCAGGGGCAGTGTTCCAACCAGGGGCAGTGTTCTAACCAGGGGGAGTGTTCCAACCAGGGGCGGTGTTCCAACCAGGGGCGGTGTTCCAACCAGGGGCGGTGTTCCAACCAGGGGCAGTGCTCTAACCAGGGGGAGTGTTCCAACCAGGGGCGGTGTTCCAACCAGGGGCAGTGTTCCAACCAGGGGCAGTGCTCTAACCAGGGGGAGTGCTCTAACCAGGGGGAGTGTTCCAACCAGGGGCGGTGTTCCAACCAGGGGCAGTGCTCCAACCAGGGGCAGTGCTCTAACCAGGGGGAGTGCTCTAACCAGGGGGAGTGTTCCAACCAGGGGGAGTGTTCTAACCAGGGAGGGGGGGGTGTTCTAACCAGGGGCCGTGGCCCACACGAGCACAAACACTTCCTCTTACCTCCTTCACTCAACAGAACTGGATCCGCATCTTTAGACAAGGTCAGTTTCTTCTGGTTCTATTCCCATCGCGTCTCACTAGTTCTTGGATACAGATACAGATTTGCCCTGGTTCGAACCCAGGCGCTTCCAGATTTATCTGTGAACCAGGGTGTCTGTAACGAGGTCAACTCGGCCTCGTGAGGACAAACGAGGAGCAACTTGAATAAATAAATAGCGACTCCGGTCTAGAAAACCGAGATTAACTGTCGGAGGTCTCGTTGTCCTGACCACATGACGCCCTCTATCTGCATAAGTTGACACTAGCTTCGCCCAACAGACGATGGCTGCCGCTCGGTCGGAGTGTGTGTTTATGTGCTACTGTGATAGTGATGAGGAGGCTAGAGTTGAGTGTAAATGTACCCGCATTTGCGTAGAGAGGGCTCGGGGAACCGTTTTGTTATTTAAAAAAACACCCTTCGTACATCTAGCCGCGATACGAACCCCTTACCTCTCGGTCACTGGCGAACAAGACTGAACTTGACATTCACACTGGGGGTCGAGGTCAGGGATTGCATCTGCGTCCATAGATACAGTCCCATTTAGAAGATAGTTTTAATATATTCATACATTAAGTCATATGATCTGAAGCCGTCGGTTTATATATATATTATCCCTACCTGATAAGTAGCACCGATAACAAGTCGGACCGACAGATATTGTGTTTGTATTTTCTCTTAGTGCCAGAATCCTCCGTTCTAAGGAAAACTCCCCCTTATACCTCCGCACGCCTGTAGGTTGGTACGATTGCTACAGTCAATGACACTGCATCTTGCACTAAGCCCATTCTTCAACGTATCACGAGAGATTAGATAGGAGGACCTGTAAATAGAACACTGGTCCTTGGAGATGAACAATGACAATGGTTTTTGGCTCGTGGCGGGCGCAAATAAGTATCGAGATGACATTCACCCGCATTTGCAGAGAGGGGGAGTGGTAGAACATAGTATAGAGAAAGAAATCTTAGTAAAACTGGCAGGGTTTAGAAACCCCTTTCAACGGCAAAACAAACCCGACAAGCCGAGACTAACACATTTATGCTGTTGATAAAAACTAATTAGCTTTATTTCCAAAGTAGGTCTGTGTGGATGTTGCCAACTTTGTGCCGTCGCTTTATGAGGAACTACAACAATAACAATATAATAATTGAAATCTGATGCTCGCTTGTGTCTGCGAACTCTCGCCTCGCGGGTAATAATCAACACGGTGCGCATGCGCAGGCTCTGACCGGCCACCGCGTGAGCATGACTAACCACAGGTCCACGTGACCTTGAAACAAAACAATGCGTCCGACACACTTCCATCGCGGGAAGTACAAACCACTAACAAGATAATCCCCCTCTTCGCGTGGGGCTAGTGAGAGGGGGGGGGGGAAGGGGGAGAGATTTGAGATGGGAAAATGTCCCGTCTATTTAAGTGAAATTAACGCGTTCTCAAGTTGTTTATAATAATTTATCAGCTGAAATTTTTAATCTTTAGGAGGGACTGGACACTCACTGTGCCCATTTGATCAATCATACATAGCACTGTCGTGACGTGGAGTGTCGTCAGGGTAAGCAGAGCTTGTTCTTTCTTTTTAGCACCACGTAATACCACCCATTCGGATCACATGCCTTCTCACTAATTATACTCATGTGTTAGGGATTTGGAAGGTTTAATTTAGAAGAAGCGCACCCACATTTGGGTGGAGTGAGAAGGGAAAATAATTTGGGAAAACCCACCTTCGTTGCACCCGACCGGAATCTAACCCCTATTTACCCGTCTCCGGCAGTCTAGTACAATACGAGATTAGCGTGCTTGGCCATGTGGCCACCGGAGAGAGACGGAACTTGTTAAAACAGTGGGGTTTTTTTACACCGAGAGCCCATAGTATTGCATTTTGTAATTCCCAGCTTATCTTATCTCTGATCCCAGTAATAGAATACCTGGTTAGTGTAAAGCGCGAAGTCATGGTTACGGAGCAAGAACAGGTGCTAAATCGTCACCCAACCACACATTCGTCGCTCTTTCTCCGTCAACACAGGGTTAGCGAGATACTTCATTGACACCCGAGTAACGAGGAGTACATTTAAACCTAGGTATCGAGTACCTGTGGCCCTCACAGTCGTTAAGAGGTGTTGCCTAGGTAAGTGAGATCTTGCCAATCAGATGTTGCGGTTAGGTTAAATATTGATAAAACCAAGAGTCCACGAGTTTGTCGTTTATTGGAACGAGCACAAAGCAATTTTCTATGTATATATATTTATATACACACTATAACCTCGTTAATTTGGACTGATCGGGACCTAATATTGTTACGATTAACCGGGAGAATACATAAATACAGTATTTTCAAGAATTTTAAATTACATTTGAATGAGTTGCATCAAATTTTAATTTATTTAACTGATGTATAACACGTGATATGTACTGTAATTATTGTTAGATACAGTAAAACTGATTTTATTGACTACAACATGTTTATATTAAACATTTATTATCAGATATCACTGTTAATTACAATTCTCCTCTAGCCTTGAACCAATAAAACATATTTCATTGGACGTAATAATATTATTTATATATATCCACACCCAGTAAAACCCCAAACCCTGGTAGTCTAAAATTCCGGGTAATCAGAACACAATTTTCGGAAAACGTCCCAAGCTCCAAAATTCCGAATAATAATATGATTTTAAAGAATTATGTCGGGTTTAAATCTTAAAATGCGAATAAATATCATATTTAGATTCGACGGAATTTGACTCGAAAAATTCTATTCTAAAATTCAAATATTTGAACATTTAAAAAAAAGTTATCAATGGATCCATTATTTGACTTGGCCAGGGAAACTTACGAATATCGTAATATTTATAATATAGTCATTGTTTGGACACGGTTTATTGAGTTATATTTTTATTGGACTCGATTAAATTGTGCTTAAAGTTTAGCCCAGTGATTCATAATAAAACTTTACACAAGCTTAATCACCCCATTCTTAAACTTCTAAACTTTCATCGTGCTCATGTTCCGTCTTGCTGATATCAGAGTGCTCATGTTTCGTCCTGTTGATATCAGTGTGCACATGTCTCGTCTTGTTGATATCAGAGTGCTCATGTTCCGTCCTGTTGATATCAGAGTGATCATGTTTCGTCTTGTTGATATCAGAGTGCTCATGTACCGTCCTGTTGATATCAGAGTGCTCATGTTTCGTCCTGTTGATATCAGTGTGCTCATGTCTCGTCTTGTTGATATCAGAGTGCTCATGTTTCGTCCTGTTGATATCAGAGTGCTCATGTTTCGTCCTGTTGATATCAGAGTGCTCATGTTTCGTCCTGTTGATATCAGAGTGCTCATGTTCCGTCTTGCTGATATCAGAGTGCTCATGTTTCGTCTTGTTGATATCAGAGTGCTCATGTTTCGTCTTGTTGATATCAGAGTGCTCATGTTTCGTCCTGTTGATATCAGTGTGCTCATGTTTCGTCTTGTTGATATCAGAGTGCTCATGTTTCGTCCTGTTGATATCAGAGTGCTCATGTTCCGTCTTGTTGATTTCAGTTTTATGCTGTCTAACAGACAATGGAGGCGGAATGGTTGGATTCATACTGCGGGTCACCATTTTGGGTAAGTGGAATCGAGCTCAAAAAATAAACTATATATTCAAATAAACACTCCATGAAACATCTACAAGACTGGACTCATTTAAAAATGCACAGTTAAAAGAATTATTAAATTAAACAACCCGTATTTATCTTACAAAAGGATCCTAAAGATACAATTAACATTCTAAATTGATCAATTACACACATTAGAACCCTCAATTGTCTCGGCGGATGTGGAAAAATACGAAAGCTTAAAACCGACTTTACTGACAGGTTAAACAAATGGCTGATGACCAGTTTTATGCAACGAATGTTATTCGGTAAGCCTCATTTAATGCCAACCTAATCTGGTACATCTGGTTCATATATATATATATATATACATATAGTTTCTTTTATTTGTACATATAGTTTCTTTTATTTGTACCTATATAAGTGTTCTAGAATTCTTTCCAATTTTCCTTTTCCTCCATTTTGTGTTTTGGTTTCCTCTTTTAGGAAGTTTCGTTGCCCGTTTAACACTCCCTCCTGTTGAGTTCCGATAGAATGAAACCTAGGTCGGGAGATCTGGTGGAAGCGATCGATTTCCACCAAGAGGCATGTCCTCTTTGACCAGTGGCAGAAGTGTAGAGTGTGAACTGTGTTCTTCTTCTCATTGTAATAGCCATAATTTGTTTGTTCTCTGTGATATGTTTCTATCCACCTATCCTATACCTTCTTCCCAATATAATACAATGCTCTGTAATATTGGTATCTATGTTGCAGGATGCCAACCTAACCTGGTACACACAGCACCCAGATCTCACCCCATGTTTCCAGAAGACTGTGCTAATATAATATAATGCACTGTAATGTTGGTATCTATGTTGCAGGATGCCAACCTAACCTGGTACACAGAGCACCCAGATCTCACCCCATGTTTCCAGAACCCCATGTTTCCAGAAGACTGTGCTAATATGGCTGCCCAGCGCCCTCCTGTGGGGGTTATCCCCTCTGGAGGTGTTTCATATTCTCAATAGTAAAGATAGGGACGTTCCCTGGAATTGGCGCAACGTTTTGAAACTGGTGAGTTCTTTTGGTTCGAACATTGTACATCCACACAGCTGGTGGCTGTAGGTCTATTTATAGAGCTGGCGGTTGTAGGTCTATTGATAGAGCTGCATCCACATAGCTGGCAGTTGTAGGTCTATTTATAGAGCTGCATCCACACAGCTGGCAGTTGTAGGTCTATTTATAGAGCTGCATCCACACGGCTGGCAGTTGTAGGTCTATTTATAGAGCTGCATTCACACAGCTGGCGGCTGTAGGTCTATTGATACAGCTGCATCCACACAGCTGGCGGTTGTAGGTCTATTGATACAGCTGCATCCACACAGCTGGCAGTTGTAGGTCTATTTATAGAGCTGCATCCACACAGCTGGCAGTTGTAGGTCTATTTATAGAGCTGCATCCACACAGCTGGCGTGTGACACCATCCTTAGTCTTACCAAAAGAATAAGGCTGGCGCACAACATAAATATATCATATAAAATAAAAGGAACCAATAATTGTAAAGGAGCCGATAGGATAGTAACCAAAAGCGAATAGGCCCACACTGATCCATTCACTTGTTGCTTCCATGAACTCACACCCCAATTATTTCATTATATATTACGGGTACAAGCGAAGGATATCAAAAAGGTTTGATATAAAGACATGCGTCAAAAATAACATTTTAGTTTTATTGTGATAAATATTGAACAACAAATTTGTGCTATGAAGCAATGGCGAAAAACAAGAGTTACGAGAATATTTAGTAACCATGATCGGTTACGATTCAATGTGATATATAAGGTTACTCCAAAGGGTAGAAAACAATACAACAACAATATGAAACTTTGGGTGCCGCGTGGGCTATACTTATCTATGACCTTGATCACAAGAATATACAATATTTCCCTGCCACGCAGGTAATACAAGACTTTTACTTGGACAACGATATATTGTGCGAAAATAAACTATCTTAACCATTTGAGAAATAAGTTACAAGTCCTAACTTTGACAACAATATAGTAATATCATATACGCAAGAATAAACATATCTTAACCATTTGAGAAATAAGTTACAAGCCCTAACTTGGACAACAATATACAAATATTACTCAGCCGTATGGGTGATAGACATCTAAGCTCTCGATAGCGATACGTAAAAAAAAAACTCGTGACATCGCACGAAACCCTACGGGGCTTCATGTTGAAATAAACTAATATGTAAGAGTTCAAATTTAATAAAGTTTTTATGAATTGTTAATATTACTTGCCAAAAAGGAATTTTCATGAACAATAGGCCAAAAGAGAATTTAGTACCTTCCTGAAATATCCAGGACACCTAGGTGTGTCCGAGGACACGATCCAGACAAGAGTCCTGACAAGAGTAGTCGTACATTTTGAACTACAACCATTATATACTCTCAGATTTAGCTCAAAAAAAAAGGGGTGGAAGAGGGGTAAACAAATAACGGTCATCACCAAACAAATAAAAGAGGGAGGGGATGGATAAAAATCCTGAAACCCATGTAGGAGCTTGTAGAATATTCCAGGCCACGTGTTACGACATAACACTACAGTCTTGCACGTGCGCACCACACTTTTACCACCACGCCTAGAGATACCGCTCAGTCCATTCTTGCACGATATTTCCTCTTTTAGTCGCTCGGTGAATTTGATAGAGGCATGTTGTTGTGGTCTCGTGCGAGGAGGACGTAGTGAAGTGAAACAGTTGAATGGGGCCAGGGTGAGATCATCCGCTTAATTCTTGGTATGCTTTTGTAGTTTATTACCAATAAATGCTAAAGACAGTTGTAGATCTATTGATAGAGCTCCATCCACACAGCTGGTGGTTGTAGGTATATTTATATTTTTTTTTCACAGTTCTGAAACAGGGGTACCACTATATTGTCTGCCATTCTATTTATCCTCAGGCTCTCACCGGCTTCATAATGCTACTCTTCACGATTGACTTTGGGGTGGCAGCCCACCGGAGCTCTCAGGGGTACGAGGTCTTCCCCGTCGACCTGCTGGCTCCTGTCATACAGAGTCGTCACCCTGGTGAGTGGTTCGGACAATCGCACGCATTTAATTACACAGATGAGCAAGGAGGAATGTACACGATATGTACTCACAAGTGCGTGGTGGAAAACACCCCAGTAGACCTCGCCGGAATTCAAACTCCCCGTCATCGTAAAACTAGTATATTAAGATGGCGACACCCAGACCAGCGGTCATTAACCTATGGCCCACGGGCCTTATCTGGCCCACCGACTGTTTTTTATCAAGCCCACAAAGGATTTAGCAAACGAAAAATTGTGTTAGTAAAAAATACCTTAATAACTATATAATAAATATAAAGTCGCCCTAGCCCTGAGCAATGTTAGGATTCGGGATATTTATTTTGATTTACATAACTTTCTTGTACGTACAAGCTTAAAAGCACAGGCTTAGCGAATATGATGTAATGAATTATAAACATTAAATGGGAATGCTGACCATTCATAACAATATTTGTTATAGTTGGTCAGAAAGGGGCCAAACCTCCCTATACAAGTATTTTATTTGTTGACATCGGGGCTGTCATATTTTCATCGATATTGGAGGCAGATACGCTGCCCAACGCCGGACCGTAGTAGACGACATATTCGGGAAAAGTTGAAAATTTTTGCTCGAACATTTTTTCAAACCGGCTCACCAGATTTTTAAAAAGCCCATTTCAACCGCGATTTTAAAAAAAAGTTTGCTGACCCCTTTCCTTAGACCACACGGGTATCGAAGCCTGTTAATAGATTTATTTTCACGTGTTCATACGTCAAGTAGTGATTTAAAATGATCACCTTTTTAAAACCGTGTCCTACTACCCGTTTGGTTTATACGTTTATATTTTAACTTGTCCAATGATTTTAGGGACTAGGAAGGTCATATTTAGATGAGGTGTACCCGTATTTTCGTGGGGAAGAGTGGAAAACTATTTTAGAAAAACCTCCCTTAGTACAGCCGACTTAGATTTGAACCTCGATCTCCCTGTCATCGGAAGTCTAGTCTACTGGAGAGTAGCGTCTTAGACCATGCGGCCACCGAAGCGGATGTTTTCACTTTTGATAGATATTATCAATAAATATAAAGAACAATAATAATAATATAGTAACATGTTATCAGCGTTGTTTAGTAAGAAACAGCCTGCTAGCACAATCCTGATGTATGTACACCAGGCCCACTAAAGCTAAGAGGGATGTTATTCCAGGCCCACTAAAACTAAGAGGGATGTTATTCCCAGGCTCACTAAAGCTAAGAGGGATGTTATTCCGTCCCACTAAAGCTAAGAGGGATGTTATTGCCAAGCCCACTAAAGCTAAGAGGGATGCTATTCCAGGCCCACTAAAGCTAAGAGGAATGTTATTGCCAAGCCCACTAAAGCTAAGAGGGATGTTATTCCAGGCCCACTAAAGCTAAGAGGGATGTTATTCCCAGGCTCACTAAAGCTAAGAGGGATGTTATTCCAGGCCCTGTCGGTAGCTCTCCAGTACTACAACAGGAAGAAAGGACTGAGGACCTCAGGACTCCTCTTCATATTCTGGTTCTTCACGGCCCTGTTCGGAGCAGTGCAATTCAGACACGAGATACGGAGGTCACGGTATGAGGTGAGTCCTCTTGAAGTTCAGGTACTAGATAAGGAGGTCACGTTATGAGGTGAGTCCTCTTGTAGTTCAGACATGAGATAAGGAGGTCACTGTATGAGTTGAGTCCTCTTGTAGTTCAAGTACGAGATAAGGAGGTCACGGTATGAGGTGAGTCATCTTGTAGTTCAGACATGAGATACAGAGGTCACGGTATGAGGATAATGGAGTATATGAGATAGTGGAGGAAGCAAGACAGATGGTATGGACATGTAATGAGGATGGAAAAGGACTTTAAGGAAGGCCAAGAAAGAGATTGGGGGACAAGATAACAGAAAGTGTGCTAGTGAGAGGAGAAGAATTAAAGCAATTAAAGGAGGGAATAGTGGTTGAAGGATAAAGAAAGATGGAAGAGTTTCACTAAACTGACCCAGCCACAGGCTGTAAACAGTTGATGATAATGATAAAGATGATCAATGTGAATGTAATCGTTAGTTCCTAAACGTATGTTTCCAATCCCCGCAGGTGCATCCTGATCCTTACTACCCCGTGATATGGCTACATCCTGGCCTACATATCTACCCTTGCAGTGCTGCTCCTTCACTTCTTCGTAGACGCTCCACCGACCAAGAGCGACTATGCTCCTGTTGAGGTGAGTTACAGTACAAATATCATAGGGAGGGCCTTTGTTATTTTGTAATGGTGACCTGGTGGTCTAGGGGGTCTGTTGATCATTAAGAGCTAAATGTCCGAGAAACGAAAGATAACTGTTATAGGAGCTTGGAATAGATCATTGTGAATAAAATTATGTAATTTAACTCAACACTTTGTTTTAGCATTTGTATTTTCCTCCTCCCTGTTTGTTCTCCTGCTGCCGGACAATTACACCCAGGAACTTTATAACCCTACATGCTTTTTGGTGTTCATACATTTTGCTTGACTATTCAAGTGTCTTAACCCCCCCTGCATAAATAAACTAGAGGTACAAACTTTATTGTTTGTGCAGGCTAACCGGGTATCGAACTCTAGACTACACGCTTCCAGTGATGTAGGTCTCATTTCTGTGGAATCCCTCGTGCGCTAGTGTTCAACACTGTCCTCTCTACCCCACAGAACCCGTGCCCCATCATGGGGGCCCTCTTGCGCTAGTGTTTAACACTGTCCTCTCTCCCCCACAGAACCCGTGCCCCATCATGAAGGGCCCTCTTGCGCTAGTGTTTAACACTGTCCTCTCTCACCCACAGAACCCGTGCCCCATCATGGGGGCCCTCTTGCACTAGTGTTTAACACTGTCCTCTCTCCCTCACAGAACCCGTGCCCCATCATAGAGGCCATCTTGCGCTAATGTTTAACACTGTCCTCTCTCCCCCACAGAACCCGTGTCCCATCATAGAGGCCATATTGCGCTAGTGTTTAACACTGTCATCTCTCCCCACAGAACCCGTGCCCCATCATGAGGGCCCCGTACCACTCTCGACTATTCTTCTCCTGGTTCGATCCCTTCGTCTGGAAAGGGTACAGGTCTCCCATCAAGAACCAGGACCTGTGGGGGTTGACTCCCGAGGAAACCTCCAGGGAGATTGTCCCCTCTTTCAATAAGTACTGGGAGAAGACTCTAGACAAGGCGTCAAGGTGAGGACTGAGTAAGAGTGTGTCAATTACCACTTCTTTGCTATCATTGTTTTATTTATCCAATCATGGGANGACCTGTGGGGGTTGACTCCCGAGGAAACCTCCAGGGAGATTGTCCCCTCTTTCAATAAGTACTGGGAGAAGACTCTAGACAAGGCGTCAAGGTGAGGACTGAGTAAGAGTGTGTCAATTACCACTTCTTTGCTATCATTGTTTTATTTATCCAATCATGGGACAAGGCCAAGATTGTTAAATGGACGTGAAGAGTGGGTTTGTCAGTAGAAACGCAAGAGCAAGGTGAAGGAATGTACGTGGTAAAATTCGTGAGGACTGTCGGTAAGGAATGGGCTCTGAAGGAGTACAGTCTGAAATGGACCTCAATAGGTCAATGAGTGAGAAGCGTCTTAAGTTGGTTTGGGCATGTTTAAGGAATGAGTGGATCGAGTAAAGAAGCACATATATGACAGTAGAGTGTATGGATCAAAAGGAAGGGGTAGGCCATGTAAGACGCAGATAAATGTAAATGACGAATGTGTGAAAAAGTGAAACTTTAAGAGGTTTAAGAATAAAAGAGCATTTATGACTCTTTGTATGTATGTTGTTGAAGCGAAGGGAGTAAGCAAGGATAGGGAACTGTGGAAAAATTTAGTGAGAATAGATTAAGTGTGGAATTGTTGATTTTTTTTCAGCTAAGTTTCTTGCCTAACCTGTAAGGGACCGTTTATTTCTAAGAGAACGGCGTCATTAGGTAGGTATGTGATGGGACTAGGATGAATGCAAAAAATATATGTTTAATTTTGCGTATAAATATACGTTTGAAGCATTTTCAGTTTTATATCATAACGCCTATGCCTTCATCGCTGGGATTTGTTTGAATTAGTTAGACTCATATCATTTAAATTCAGCTTGTTCGTCAAGTGATGGAATGGACAAAAACGGTTAAAAGGGTTTTGACTCATCAGCGTAAGTGGGGTTCACAAACTCCAATCATACTACTAACGGGTACACTTAAGTTTTCCCAAAGTGCAGGCCAAATGACTTTCGACAAATGTAACAGAGATGTTTTTTATTTGAAGCCAAATTACTCAAGGCCAAGTTATTCTAGGCCTACTTCCATGTTTCTTAAGATACACATGGGATATTTTAAACTAATCTTGTCTAAATCCCAGTGGGCGTAAGCCTGACATATTTTCACCCTCGTGTTATCCAGGAAACAT
>CABFVX010006812.1:0-15188 GCA_902151425.1 Timema shepardi
TGCAACGTCACTCTACCTGACGTCACCATAAACACAGGGTTTTTTTCGTCATAATCACGTCACAAATGTTCACTTCCGGATTAAAGTCTGGCTATAACTACTCACGTGTCACTAAACGTTCGGGCTATATGCCTATTAAACAGTTATATTGTTAAATAATTGCATTAAGTGCCAAATTTAATTATTTTATTAATTAAAATTACCCGGAATAGTTTTGAAAATGCCAAATCCATACTTTTAATGTTGAATGTTTTATATACAGGTTGTTTATACATTTTCAATCCAAACTCAAACCACATCATCTGTCTGCAGAAAAAAAAAGAAAATACCAGCAAAATAATATTCATAAAAGTCATCTTGAATTACTGAATGAAAGCTGAAGATAGATGCAACAACGCCGGGGGTACGCGGCTGTAAGTACGTGCATGTACAGCAGATTGCATATCATTCATTAGGCGAGCTAATCACAGCGCGATCAAATCTCCTTCCTTGACTTGGTCACAACGGTATCCGTCGGTTTAATTTGACACGGGCTCACTCTTTGACACCGTTGGTCGTGGCCAGGCACGTTTTCCCGCCTTATGGTATGCAACTTGGTGTACACGCACGTCCTAACAGCTGCATACTCACGGCGTTGTTGCGTCTGACATCAACGTGCATTTAGAATTACAAGATGACTTTTCCAAATATTCTTTTACTGGATTTTCTCTGTCTTTCAGATGCTGTGGTTTAATTTGGGCAGAGATTTTAAAAATATTCAGTATACAATTCTTACTATAGTTATACAAGTTTAAATAAATAGTTAAATTTATTGTTTCAGATCTTCATTTTCATACTAAATAAAAAAAGATATTATGATTCAGCTTATTACACATAAATGTTTTACTGTATTTGTCCATATAAATACAATTCTATATAAGTATGAATAAAAATTAATTTGAGATTGCATGGAATTATGCTTAAAATCTCATATAGTACATAATGTTTAGAATAAAAAACAATATCTAATTATTTTCAAATGTTAATAAATACAAAAGAATCGCAATCAAAATGGATACTGATAAAGTAAAACCAAATGTTTAATATATTTTATAAAAAAAATATTTCTCACCATGTCTTACTACCTGTTTGGGTTGAAGGTCATTAACAGGCACTTGATACCCTTTCTGCTAGAGAGCTCCCACACAAAACTTATAGTGACATTAAGTCAGGTGACGGCAGAGGCCAAGACACAGGTCCAGCACGACCGACCCATCTTACAGGAACATTAATATAAGGACCTCTGCAGAAAAACGTGTTTTTATTTAGTTTGTTGCTGATTGTGCGAAAAGGAAGCTAAAATGAGCAAATCTCCAAAATACATTTGAGTTAGTTTTTTGGTCCAGTACCATTTCTCAAAGTTTTGCCGTTTAACCCAGAATCACCATATAAATATATATTTAAAAAAACTTGTCAATCATTATAATATTTTATCAAATTACCTAATATATTGTCAACACAACTATATTTCTAGTTGTAATTTTACTACATTTGGAAAATCTTTTTATATAAAACTTAGCAACAAGCTGAAAAAGGTATAATTCTCACTTTGTGGTAGGCCCGTGACGAGGAGATTGGGGTTTGGATTCAGTTTTGATCAACTCAAGTGCTTATTTCTTAATTGTTCTCCAATAACCCTCCACGCAAATGTGGATAATAGGACGTTAGCTCCGTGCCTCCTGTTATTACACCCCAACCTTGTCTTGTGTCGTTCACAAACACCACGACAGAGCCTTTCCTTGGCCACATGTCTGACTTGTCTACATGACTATTGAAAACACTCTCCTTGTATGTGTGCAAAATTGGGTCGAAAATGTCTGATCAATTAAAAGTGTTGATGATACAAACTTTCAAATATAATATCACCCATGTGACCACGCCGTCTAAGAAGTAAGACTCAAAATAAAATTAATCACTCTTAATGGGGAGATCCGTCTGTGAATCCTAGCCAGGTGCACATAATATGAATTAAGAAGATTTACTTATGAGTTTTCTTTCTCTTCTTTATAATTTAATTTGAGTGCATTTGCTTTAAACTACATTACTAATCGTTAGATCTTAAAGTAAAACGTTATAAACCTCACAGTTAAACGTAATAATTCATAAAAATAGATTTCAAACACATAGAACACCCAAATAAATTCAATTTACATTGAAAACAAAATCCTCTAAAGTTTTGTTCCATATTAATTCATACACGTTACATTACAGTCCACCACTTATCTTCTTCACTCCAAATTAAATTTAGAGTTGGGTTCAAAAACATTTTTTAACATTTAATAGTTAATTTAGATATTAAAATGAAAATATGATTCCATTATTTCATAAAGCAATATGATACAACAAAATTAATTAATCATTTTTATATAGTACAACCATAATATTTTTGCCTAAGATACATAAAAATGAAAAAATGGTTACGTTCAAGATAAATACCAACATCCATCAACCCTGTCTTGTATTCTAAGTGATCTATATGCATATCACCATATACATGCAAATCACCAAGCCAGTGACAATAGTGATTCAGTTCAGTGCCCACCGATTTGGATGACTAGAAAATACAATTTTTTGATATTTATCTAAATAAAGTTTCACCTGCATTTTTTTTTCTAAAAGGTTTTACAAATGAATCTTCTAGCAGCTTCTAATTAAACATATTATAGGTTTGAAAAGCATTATAAATGTGTATACCATTTTCTCCATACAATCATTCTTCTATTTTTACATATATCTGGTCATCTGATATGAAAGTGTTTCTTTATCCTATGTATCATCAATTATTATTAATATATTGTATATTTATGCCCTATATATTTTTCCAAAATAAATCATTATTATTTCAAGGACATATCCCTTTAGTATTGATTAAAACAATCATAATGACATAGATTAATTTTCTACTGCCCCTTGTCGACAAAATTAAAGTGTCACTACTGTTTATCGTCGGTGACCTGGCGGTCTCGGGGTAAGGTGTCAGACTTCTGTGCTGGCGGCCGGGGTTCAATCCTCGGTCCCGGAACAGATTTATCTGATTACCAAACCCTTCCTTCACCTCTGACAAGACATCTTGTAAATGTGGGTAATGCCAGGCCTCCACCGTGGTTCGGATTCCACGTTAAACTGTAGGTCCTCCATTTCATCTCACAATAACCCTACCATTACACATTATCGTAAGTGCGTATAACACTAACGGGTAGTAATACGCGGTGTTAATAATAATAATACTACTGTTTATCTAAGTTATATGAGCGTTGACTGCATAGTAAAAGTGTAGTATATTTGATTAATATTTGCTCGTTCTTTTAACATGTTATTGCAATGGTTAGTAGCGTATTCAGGTTTTTTATACCCCTCGGACGAGGGGAGGTGCCTGATCTGCACAAAGTTTATACAGTAGAGGTCCAGGAAATGCCACCAAAATAAAGACACAACTATTTCATGTCTTACTGCAATCTCTGAGATGGCATAGTAGGTTTCATTGATAGTTAATATATCTTACTAATAACTTCTGGCCTAATCACTCAAGCTGGCTCTAAGGCACAATAGACGAGATCAGCGAGGAACCAAACTACAGTCTTAGATGTTCCACCAAATCATGCCGACAATCCTATTTTTACGATTGCTACTGATACAGATAATTTGCTTCTTTGTCCACCTCTCTTTAGCGGTAAATATTTATGTTCAACATTTCCACTGTAATTACTTAGATTAGACTTGAATACGCTACTGACAATCATAAAATATTTATATAGACAAATTATTATAAAAAGGGCGATAGAAAGTTTCTCCGTTTAATAAAATTTCATTTAAAGGAGTTGCGTGTCTGCGTTGAGACTATTTGACTATTTGACTATTTGACTGCCACTGTTATGTCACAAGTTAGTGAATACACACAGTCAATTCATTCCATCAAATGATTATTTATTAAGTTCAAATTAGTTATAATTACTCTTGAGATTAAGTATAGGCACCAAGGATTTATTATAGCTAGATTTAAACTATCTTTAGAGAAATAATAGATGTTGGAAGTTATTTAAAACTACTACTACTACTACTACTACTACTACTACTACTGCGAATTTCTAGATAGTATTTATAATGATTGGTGAATGGAACGAATACATTTAAAAGCATATAAATTGAACAAAAAATCACACTAGATATCCGTATATCCATATACAGGGTGCATTTTAATTTATGTCAAATATTCTAGGGGTGCATTCCCATTTACCAAATATTAAGAAAAGTTCATATAAACATGGGTTTAGAAACGCTTAATTTAATGATTGGTCGATGGGAATACGCCCATAGAATATTTTACATAATTAATGTATTATACATCCTGCGTTTGCCAAAACTATCAATGAGTTTTGAACAACTACAGCATTAGCTTATTCAGAGTAAATTGTGTAGGTTTGATCAACATGCCTTTACATTATACACTGAGTTCGTAATAATTAAATTAAGTCCTCTACTAGATTTTATTTTCTCAACTTATTAGATGTAATGTATTGCACTGTTTGAGGGATATATTTCCCTGAGCCAATAAATGTTTAAAAAACTAGTTTTAATTACCTTTCTTTCAAACCAGATGTCCAATGTTCTATATTTATAGATTATTCGACTAGAAAATATGCAAATGAATATGTATATACAAGTAAAATAGAGGAGAGTTAGAATAATATCAAGAAGAGTCACTGCAACGTATAAAACCATTTGTTCATGGTACCTCCCAGACAATAGAGCTATTGAGAGGCCGGTTGCGGGTTGACGCGGCATCTCCCTGATTGTCCAAGTTCGCGTCTGACACACGACTTAGTCTTCGGCTCCACCAACTTCGCGCTCCAACGCTGGCAGCACTCCCTCGAACACGTTCCAACAATTCTTGGGGATCCACCAGAGCAGGATCTCGTAGACCATGCTCATACTTGGCTTCCCTAGCCAACATTTTCTCGCGCTGAATTTGAGTTCTTACTTCAGCTGGCACATCAGGAATGGCATAGGCCATAATCCCCGTAAGTGCAAATACAATGTGCTGTAAAAAAAGTTTTCTACATAAATTTGACAAACATTTAATCAATATGTGAAGAATTCTCTGAAATAAATACTATATTATTAGGTTTTGAGGTCTGAGTTATTCTATGTGCAAAGAGAAGGAAACAAATTTTTATAGTAAATGCACCTTATTTACGTGCAGAGTGGATGGGAAAACTATAGAAAGAGAACACATGTGGGAAACCATCTAAAAACATGTAAAAATTATAGATATTTTTTATTTGTATAGGTAAATTATTAATAAACCTACCTTGTTTTTGTAAACTCGAGTTTATTGCTGAAAGTTCCTAGTAATTTCTTAAACACATATTTTTGCCCTGATTAACAAAACGATTAAAGTCCTTATCGAAGTTTAGCTTTGTATAATATATACTCACTTTGAAATAATATATTATTATAATTATGTCACATGACTTGCACAAATCAACAACGTAATCATCAGTTTGGTTCAATTTTCTCTCTCTCGTGTTTATATAATTACAACTTATATAAGTGTATAAAACATATTTATCTTTATAATACGCTTTATCTCTGTTTCAAAATCCCTAGTTGCCTGTTCTTTATTAGAATAAATAATATACATTTTGAAATGATAATTTAGGCCCTAATATTTTTTCTATTACATAGAAGACATATGTGATACGGATTATATATCCGGTGTGGTAGAACTCCCCATTAATAGACATAAGTATTCTGATGTTGAATGTACCGATTCAGAATTCCAAAGCTCTGAAGAAGATGATAGTATTGAGATTAATTAATATAAAATGAATAATTTTGAGTTGTATAGGAAAGTGACGTGGGCATACCTAGATTATTGAGGAGAACAATACCTCCGTCAAAAATAATATAACAGGAAACATGAATAGATATTTAATATTTTATTAACCAAAGGCAAATAATTCCACAATTTGTACCATGGGTAGGCACCAACTGTGAAAAAAACACGTCCACGAAGTTTCCCCTCCCCCATTTAGAAATTCAAGTTTATTTAATTTCAATCGCTTTTTCTTCGCTTGTTCAAGATTGTTCCGGAAAAAAAATTCGCTTGTTCTGTTTTGATAGGCCCATAAATGATATGCTTACATTGGTGGGGCCAACTTCACGGTATCTCCTTACCCCCCACCCCACACACACACTTTGGAAAATTTACATTTTTATGGTTGCGATCGTTTGTTCCGGATTGTACCGCAAAAAGTTTCATTTGTTCCACATTTGTTCTTGCACAAATGGGACATGAACTTGTGACACTTTGTTTACTCGTCGTGAGGGGCCAACTTCACGGTAGCCCCTCCACTTTGAAAAATTCATGTGTTTACGATTGCATTCGATTGTTTAGGATTGTCCACCAAAAATTTGTTTGATCCGTTTTGATAATCTCACAAATGGTATGTTTACATTGGTAGTTCCAACTTTACGATATCTCCCTCCCACTTTTGAAAATTGAAATTTTTATGGTTGCGATCGTTTGTTTCGGATTGTTATATATATATATATATATATATGTGTGTGTGTGTTTAGATACGTCCCCAAAATTAATCATACTTTAACATTTGACGTCCATGAATTCGCCTTTCTCCCCTTTAAATTTCTTTTATTACAATACTTTCTTCTTCGTTAGTTCCAGATTGTTCCGCCAAAAATCCGTTTTTCGGTTTTGATACGCTCGCAAATGATATGTTTACTTTGGACCTCCATGAAGCTACCTCACTGTCCTTTCCCCCTAAAAACATAAACAAAATATATGATTGCAGTAATTTGTTCTGGAAAAAATAGTTTGATATATTTTCATACGCCCATAAATTGTATGTTTACATTGCACGTCCATGAAATTGACCACCCTCCCCCATCTTTTAAAAATACACATTTTTATGATTGCAATTGCTTGTTCCGGATGGTTCCTAAAAAAAAGGCACATTTTGTTTTGGCAGGAACACACATGATATATTTACACTAGGAGCGTGAATTGATGGCTTTTTGGCAACCATATTCTACACATGAACACATTAAACTTTTTAAAATCGATATTTTATCTTTGCAATCAATAATTCGTTCTTGGTTTATTTGGGATTTCATTTTGCGAAGATTTCCATTCATTCCTTTTGTAAAGTCTTGATAATTTTTTCTAGTAGTAGCTCTCTCACATTCTTTCAAAACTTGAACATTTTTTATTTAAAGTTTGCTGTTAGTTTGTTTGAATGTTCCTTAACATGTGTGTCTTTATTTTGTTCTGAATTTCTTTTTTTGAAATGTGTTTATTTCATGTTGATAGTTTTAAAATTAATATATTTTTACCACTATGCTAAACTCCATTTCCTCACCTCAACTAAATAAAATATAACACAATTTGTATTTTTTATTACCCGCCTCGGTGGCGTAGTTGGCTAACGCGCTTGTCGTGTTGAGCCTGACTGCTGAGGACACGAAGATAGAAGTTCGAATCTCGGTCGGGTGACCTGGTGGTGCTTTTTCCTAAATGTTTTTCCACCCTCCCTCCACGCAAATGCGAGTTCACTTCCTCTAATTCAACCTTCCCTAACCCATTAGAATAATTAGTACTTAAAGCGTATAACCCGAACGGGTAGTAAGACGCGGTGCTAAATATTATTTTTATTTTATAACTTTTTTTAGTATGTTCCAGATTATTGTGCATTATATTTTAGTTTGTTAGTTCTTATATCTCTTACAAACGCTACATAAACCAATGCCACTAGTGATGCTGGCCTTATGTGTGTGTGGCCTGTATAGTCACACAGGGTGTCAAGTAAAGAATTTCCCACCCTCTGTGTCTTAGAGTATGGAAAATATTGTCTTTGATTCGCTCACTATGCACAAAAAATCAATAAAAAAAGACGAAGCAAGTCAGAAATACAAAAACTAGGGAGATCTTGGTCTACCACTTATTGCATGCCATAAAACTCATAGTAAAGAAAAATATTTTTATAGGCCTGACTTCCCCCTAAGCTCCAAAATATTGGTTTAGTCTACTTGAGCAGTTGTGAAACTACCGAAATATACCCGAGATCTTACCTCCCTCTTCCCTCACCCCCTCAAGAGAGCTCATAACTAGGTTATCCTAACGTATTGACATCACACCCTCCTTTTGTTTGCTACTATTACTGTTATGATACCGACCTCGGTAGCGTTGGCTAACGCGCTAGTCGTGTTGAGCTCGACTGCTGAGGACGGGGAGATCGAGGTTCGAATCTTGGTCGGGTGAACTGGGAGGGGGGGTTCATAAATGGTTTTTCACTCTCCCTCCAAGCAAGTGTGGGTTCACTTCCTCTAATTCAACCTCCCAAATTCCTAATCTATTAGCGTAATTAGTACTCAATGCGTATAACCCGAACGGGTAGTAAGACGCCGTGCTAAATAATAATAATAATAATAATAATAATAATAAATACTGTTATGATGTAGTAAATAGTAGGCTACCGTTGACCTCAAATAGACATGATTGAAGGGAAATGTCAATTATTCCAACTCTGACACTTACGAAGAAGACTAAGAAACTTCTTAACAATAAAACTTATTTTTTGGATTCAATTTTACTAACAGAACCCAGAATAAATTTCAAAAAAAGTTATTAAAATATGTATAGAATAGCCTGAAATTCTAAAAATATTGCTACAAATTTGCCAAAAATCAAACTAAGAATTTAAACAAAAAATCGAATTTAATGCACATGACTAAATCAGAAACGTCCTTTACAATGTAAACTAAAAATAGCAATGCGATAAAGTCTTTTAGCAGATAAACTTTTACATTCTCGTAAATATAATATTGATTTACAAAAATTTACTTTAAAAAAATACCCCTCCCAACGCAACTTTTCACAGTTTAATTTCAGAGTCTAATCGGTCATGTGGATTTTACAAACATGACAAAAAATAAGATATTGTTGTAAATTAACTACGTATCCTATAATTCCTACAACTGTTTGATTAAAAAGAATAGGTTTAAGTAAACTTTCCGTTTTTTCGGCGCGTTCTTTTTCTAACGCGTATGAGCATTCATTTAAGTCAGCTATATCGCGATTTTTTAAATTTCCCCATGTATCGTTTAAGGACGTTCCTTTTTGGGCACCACTTGTAATGGCACGTGGTTGTATTCATCCCGGTAGCCTTGGTTTGGATCCTACTCGGGTTAGTATGTGGCCTGATAGCCCTGGATTCGCGTGAGTCAGTTTATATATCGGCACTAGATTTCAATATCTAAGTACATATATTATGTTGGGGCAACAGGTAGTTTCATGTTATCTACCAACGATTATACCGGTTTTGATTCGAATTAAAGATGACATAAATTAAAGATAACAATATAATATATAGGATTATTTTATTCCAAACCTTATTTGTTTACTAAATAATGTATATACTAAATAATGGCAGTTGAATTGAAGTGATTGTCTAAGTGTTTAATACACGTCCAATCTATATGATGGTGTGATCGTGACCTTCTAACATACCTACAACCTGTATGATGGTGGGATCGTGACCTTCTAACATACCTACAATCTGTATGATGGTGGGATCGTGACCTTCTAACATACCTACAATCTAGTATGATGGTGTGATCGTGACCTTCTAACATACCTACAATCTGTATGATGGTGAGATCGTGACCTTCTAACATACCTACAATCTGTATGATGGTGTGATCGTGACCTTCTAACATACCTACAATCTGTATGATGGTGTAACCACGAGTGTTTTTTTCCAATGGTTACCACTAGTTATTTTTGTCACCTTCACATATCTCTTTGGGCTTTTATTTTTTTAGGAGCAAATGGACAAAAGTCGGTCTCATCGATAGTTGTTAAATTGTAACTCCGTTCGGGGAGATCTTTTACAATTTTTTCTGTTCTTTACTGCTAGTTTTTTAGGAAAGTAAATATTAGAAAATAAAATATATATTTTACCCTTGTTTTAGTAAATTTGACCAAATGACGCTTCAGTATGTCCTTCCCTAAAACCCATAAATCCCTCTAAAGTTAGCATTAAATATTGTGTTATGCTTCAGAGTATTTATATACCAGAGTCAGGGGCACATCATTAGAACAATGTTCCATAATTATCTGGCAGAAGTTAAATCTGAGCCTGACATTTAAAATACTGCAAGTCTTGAATCATTTTTCGTTGAGCCATCTCACAGCGCACTGGAAGTCACCCCCTGAGACGTCCAGGGCAATGTCCACGAATGTTGTGAGGAATGTGTAAGCTAACACAACAAAGAATATTATCGCATGTCTATTTCGCCGGCAATGTTGTCCACACAATAATGGGTTGGAAACTATCTGGCTCAATCAGTTATTGAATATTTTTTACTGGAATAAAGCACACATTTTTTAGGTTGAAACTAGCTATTTATTATATATCGATATGTTTATAATGGTCCATTGTAAACGAAAGTAAAGATGCGAGTATAAAGCCAGGAAATGGGAAAGGGGTGTAAAACTGAGGAGGGGTGTTTTATTGAAACTTGACGGCTTATACTATGGGCCTAACCTATAAGTTACTCCATTGCGTAATAGGTCATGTTAATACAGCTATTTTTCACTGTAAATTATACAATTGTATTTCACCAAATTAACAAAAGAAATTTTAGAGAAAATAAAATAGGTTAAAGGATTTTCTGGGATTTTTAAACTACTTCATCTGTCGAAAGCAAATGTCAAATATCCAGCTTTGCTTTACTTTGATTTAACGTGAACGTATGCCAGATCTTAAAACTTTTAAAATATATAAGGCCTTGTATGTTAATAATTGAAAATTAACAATTTAACGGGGAGATTGTGGTATAATACTGGTCAGGTGCACTGAGGGCGGTTGTTTCTAAATTGGTTTCCACCCTCCCTCCACGCAAACACGAGTGCACTTCCTCTAAATTAAACCATCCTAATACTCATCACTTTTGTGCTATTAGAACAAAAGCGTATAATCCTAACGAGTAGTAAGACACGGTGAAAAAATAAATATTATTACAATAATTGCGTGTTTTACAGTTCCATACACTATCGTGGACTTTAACGCTTAGGGGGCTATACGTAACGAGTGTTGTCTTGCTTTTTTTTTACTTGTACTTGGCTTATTGATTGCAACTAGGTGTCAGTTCTCACATTTGTTATGTGCTAGGCGAGTCTGATGGCATGGTCATAACGGAAAGTAATGACCTACACACGCATGGGCCTTATGACGAGCGTACACTATAACGACAAAAAGTTAGTAATATTGAAACACGTAAAGAGCCACAGAAAACATTAGCGAACAGTCACTAAAAATCATTGGATTGTGTGATGTCGAACCTCGGATCTACGGTCTAACAATTTAAAAAACATTATAAATGGTGTGCATGACGCAAGAAAGAAGGTGATTTGAAAACTTCTGACTAACATAAATAAAGTTCACACCACAGTTGCTTAAATGTATCCGATAAACAAGAGAGGTAAGAGTTTTGTACTTGTGAATTATTAATGGGTGGGTAATTGTTGATTTTTGCACTTCTTATAATCTTAAAATTTTAACGAATTCATAAATTGTTTATATTGATGGAACATTTGAATATTGGCCATAATATTTCCTCTAATAATTATTCACTCTTCATGGATATTTTAACTGATTATATACGCTCTTAGTCTCTTGACTCTTGAAAAATAAAGAAGAAGCAACTCACACAAAGTGTTTTAAAGCAATTAATGAACTTTGTTCTGAGTTTCATTGGCCCTTACAACCTCGAGAGATCGTTGTGGACTTTGAACAAGTCAACAGAAATGCTGTGCAATTCATTTGTCCTAACACTAACATTTTCAAGTTTCGTTTTCACTTGACCCAATATTCGTGGAGGAAGCTCCAAACGTTGGGTTTGCCCACATATTACAAGGCTACAAACCAGGTTGGCCAATGGGTAAAATGGTGTTCTGGTCCACTTTCCTTGGATCCTCTGAAGTAGAAGACGGTTTGATCTTTGACCTGATATCTGTGGCACCGACTGATGGACCCTTAACAAAGTTCATGGTCTAGTTAACGGACACGTTAATCTCTCCTGAAGCTTCCTTTCCACCAACCGTATGGGCTGAGTCTTCTGCCACGCTGACAAGAACCAACAACCGTATGGGCTGAGTCTTCTGCCACGCTGACAAGAACCAACAACGCATGCGAAGACTTCCACTCGTAACTAAAAGAATTATTTAAGTGTTCTCACTCTTCGATTGCAATTTTTATCCAAGCCTTAATACATCTTCAGATTGACATGAATATTAAGTGCAATAGTATAATTCATAGCCTTCCCTACCAGTCCGGTAAATGCAATAAAAATATGGCATTTCTTGAAAATTGGTTGTGATAATAAAAGAACGAAAAAGGTTCCCGCCTTCAATTTATTATGGCTGTGTTGGGTGACTACATTAAACAGAAGACGAAGTGAGTTTTACTTTTGAATCTTCATTTAGAATTAAAATGGTATTGACATACACAAATTTGTCTGTTACTTTTACATTTTTTGTAAATAAATTCTAGCCATTCCTGGTTGAGGACGAGAAGTGTTATTGATATTTACCTGGCTTAAAAACATGGGGATAGGATCAGCTATAACCCACATCGTACCTGAAAAATTTCCTTGAGAGGGATTAAATTAGGGATGAGCTGTGTCATCACCTAGCCTTATATAACTGAGTCGTACCTCAAACACCACCACAAACGCTAGCCTTGCGGCAAACACGTGCCAGTATTGTGGCGATAGCCCATATTTCTTGGTTTCATTATGAGAATTTCGGTAAGCTCTATATTGACACGTTGGAGGATCCGGCTCAGTGGAGTCCCGTCCCATATCGGCCTCATAGTCTGTTGTGTTGAACTCTGGAACATAACAATTGACGAATAATTAGAAATTTTATATCTTTACACGGGTTTCAAGGGAAATTTTAACACAAATTTACTTCAATACAGTAATTGAAATCTAGCTTTATAGTAGAAAAGACAAGTTGAAACCACTTCCTAAATAGTCAAAAACAATATTAACTGATTTTAGATTAAAGCATGTTAATTATTGAGTAATCATATGTTGATCTACTGGTATACTTACTTGCTAATTATACGAAGTAAAGAATCCAACTCCAGTGAGTATTGATATATGGATAACTGAGAATATAAGTGTTCAATAACCATTTTAGTGACGTATTGTAAACTGAGCTTTAAAGATAAGGAGGGATTTTCAGAAATTAAATATACATATTCTTTGAAGATATAAATAATTCAACGATCTTTCGTGTGGTTCTTTTATTAATTTGACAGTCTTTCAAGTGATATTAATGATAAGAAAACTAAAATTGATCAAATTCCAGGAGATATTAAAAAAATACTCTGCACAGAACAGAATACCTAAGAATAGATAAATAATGGCATTGTAGGTACTATACTGTACACTCCATTTATCATAATAGGTGGCAAGCTTATCTTGCTTTATTCAGGTATAATGTACAAATTGTTGCCACAAAATGACAGGAAGCTTAGTGTTTAAAGACATTCTCTGGTTGTTATAATGTTAGATTTAGATGTTTCTTATTTATTGCTTAATGACTTTCATATTTAAATTATGTAAATACTATTAGACAATTGAAGTAATTTATTTCCTGTGGTACTTAGCTTAATGCCATAATACGGCGAGTCACGTGACTTTTTAAGTGTGTGTATATATATATACACCCAGTGTTGCCATATTCAAATGATTTATTTATCATGCATTTAGATGAGATGTTAGGAGGTGAATTAGGAGTCATGACAAATTTTCGATATGGTAAGGTATTTTAATATATGAATTTGTGTTAACTTAGTTTGTTATTATTTGGTCTTATTTATCCGAAGCCGGTCGTAATATGAAAGTTTGTGGGTTAACTTGTGTATCTTTTTTGGGGTTATCTTTGATTGTTGGGTTATGAATATTAAATGCTTAGTGCTAGTATTGTTTGGCTTCTATAGGGCCATAATCTTATTTTTGACATCTTTGAAGGCTAATACAATTAAGTTAGGTTGGGCCACCGATATCGGTAGTGTTCGGCCCTGGCCAATATTCTTGTATTCTTATTGCATTGATGTACACTCCGTCGAGATTGAAAGGTATCAACTACTAATTCAATGAGCCCGCGAGGTATGATACTCCTCCACACATAACTGTAGGATAGTTTGCCTAGCTACGCCCAACACCTAAAGTAGAGAAGGCCTTAAGTCGTTACATTATTTCTTGACTGTTGGGAAGGAGTGATGGGGGAGGGGTTATGTCTTATAGCCATGCCAGAATGGTTTGATTTACTAAATTAATTTTACTTTATTGTTCTGATAATGATAAAATCAATAACTAATATTTACATACTAAGTTAATTAATTATGTTTGCTCTCATTAACATAAGGGCTGGTATTTTTTTTTAGCTATTAAAAGTTACCCACATTGACTGGTTTTACATGGTAACATAAAGCAAGTCTCCCCTTTTCCAGAGTCTTCATTACTGTTTATAGCCAGTTATAAATTTATTAATGATTAATTATTATATTCCACACATGTAACGTAAATAACATATTAACTCTAAGATATTTTTACTTTATTTGTAAGAAGCTGAGCTTAAAAAAAAACTTCTGTAATGTAAGGGTCCCAATCCTAATTTAAAATATTTTATATTATTTCCAGGTGGGAAAAAAATAAATATTGTTAAAATCTCATCCATTGGAAATATTTTAGTTATAAAAGTGAATATATTTGTTTCTTCAAAGTTATTATATACTGCGTATAACTTTGTGGGGGCATAGTTCAATTCCATATTTTATTTAATGTTACCATAGCAGCTATAATATAACTATATGTAAAACGCTTTAATAATTAATACTTTGATTAAGTAAAGGTGTGGTTTATTAAGATTTGCGTTGCTTATTATCATTTTATAATACATTTAAAGTATAATGTTAACTGTGATTATTTTAGTCAAATCTTTTTTTTACTAAATCAATTCTGGAAATTCAAATAATAAAACTGGCCATGTCGTAGGCAAGTAATAATACATTATCAGAGTGAGGAGGTTTAAATGATAATTGAAAAGCAAGGATAAA
>CABFVX010006812.1:18913-36454 GCA_902151425.1 Timema shepardi
TATGTTAATGAGAGCAAACATAATTAATTAACTTAGTATGTAAATATTAGTTATTGATTTTATCATTATCAGAACAATAAAGTAAAATTAATTTAGTAAATCAAACCATTCTGGCATCGCTATAAGACATAACCCCTCCCCCATCACTCCTTCCCAACAGTCAAGAAATAATGTAACGACTTAAGGCCTTCTCTACTTTAGGTGTTGGGCGTAGCTAGGCAAACTATCCTACAGTTATGTGTGGAGGAGTATCATACCTCACGGGATCATTGAATTAGAAGTTGCTACCTTTCAATCTCGACGGAGTGTACAGTACATATCCAAAGTTCAGTTTGCACTTATCACAACTGTTTGTAGGACTCACCGTGAGAGTGTACGTGAGGCAGTCTACATCAGACGGCTGTCCTTCATGAGTAACGACTTTATCTTTCTACTTCATTCTACTATGTTTAGAACATGTCATATTTATGCTATTATTGTAATTAAATAAAACTAATCTACTTTCGTTACCCTCATGTCTATTATTTCTCACGAGGTGGTTACAATACGAAAAAAATTAGAGTTATCGTAAAAATGGTACTTAAGGAAATATTTGGTCCAAAAAGGGATCAGGCTTTTGGTGGGTGAGAAGGTTACATAACGATTAGTTACATGCCTTGTACTTACCACAATAGTAGGTCTATTGTTACAGCAGTTTCTATAGTAGTATAGTACTGTTATAGTAGGATATTGTTAGTATAATCAAGACTCGTAGATTATGGTGTGCAGGACATGCATTGGGAATGGGAGACTCTAGAACCTTTTTCACGGTACTAACTGCCAAACCCAATGAGAAGAAACCATTGGTAAAACGTAGACACCATTGGTAAAACGTAGACACAGATAGCAAAATGAAATAAGATTGGACTTGTAAAAGTTAGGGTGTAATGAGTCGTAATAAATATGCGGCGTACTTTTTTTTTAAGTGCAGAAATGAAAATTCGAGTTCCTAATGTTATAGAGTAAGTAAGTATAATGTGTTCTATCAGAAGACAGGCCCATTCCTTTCTTCAGTAAACTTGGACAACCAATGTGCCTTGTCGTCTGCCTCCTCCTTCAGCAATCATAATTTTCTTCTTTCCTTCAAGCGATACAATATTGAGTTCTTCCTAAGCTACTCTTTCCCTCAGCCTTGACTTCTATGACGTAGTGCAGAAGAAGGTTCCGCTTACGAATGTTTCCGATCCAGTTTGTCTTGTATCGAATAATCATATTCAAAATGATTATTTTCTCCCCCTTATCCCCCAATCTTATTAAGACTTATTCATTTGTCCTTCTGATATTCTCAAATCTTCTCCAGCACCATATTTCAAAGCCTCTAAGTATTTCTTTTCCATTTTCTAAGGAATTCAAGTTTATGCTCTATACAGCGTGATGTTCCAAATGTACCATTTCATTAGTTTCTTCCTCAGTTCAAAATTCAACTTTATCTTCAGCAGTGACATCTTTTTTGTTGAAAGCTTCCTTGGACATAGCGATCCTAAGCCTGCTTTCCTTGGTGCTGTATGCATCCTTTGTTTGCAGACCTCACAGGTACTTGAACTGATATATATTTTACAGCTTGAGATATACAATTTTTAATTTTCAGCCGCTCTTCATTTTTTGAAATCCCCATCCCATTTGGCTCTATCTACCAATATATCCGTCTTTGGCATAGTTTAGAAATATGTGATTTACATTTTTCAGATGTATAAGCAGTGCCGAGTTCAGACAGGGCCACAACAAACTCCCGCAAGAAAGAAAACAAACATTAATCCTACTTTTCTATTGAAGATGTTTTCTTGTTTTGTGCCGATGATAAATCATGTTCTTTCAGAATGAAATAATGAGGTGTAAACAAATTTATGGGTGTGCAGTTTAAATAAAAAATAAAAATACTGCCGGCCCTTAAAAGACTTACTATAAAAGTCCCTGTTGATCAGTTACAAGCTATCGCTCTAACTTTTAATGTATTGTATTCCCTTTCGGCATGATGTGTTTGTTCCTCTCAACGTGTCTCCACGAACCGGCTGACATAACCGCTGTCTCAGCGGTCCCTTTAATTAATTTTGTTCTCCAATTTGCTGTTACTCTGACAAATGTAGTTTGTTTGCGCTCTAGAAACGTTGTATGTTATGTTTAACAGCGTCAGTTTTTTGTTTAAATGAGGTAAGTAAAATATTTATAATGTAGAAGTAGGCTTAGCTCTAGACTTTTTTCTGGTGTTTTCTGATTATTCATCTAGTGAGGTCGAGGCCCACACATACGTGAATCCAGCACTGTGTTTAATAACACTTGTCTCCCAGAGAAGAGGACTCTCTTAGTTCGGCTTTTCTCAGAGATTTTGAATAGGATTTATTCTCCCAAATACATTTTCTACTTAATAACGATTATCTTTGTTTGATAATATACTGGCTTTGATAATGGCAAATTAGTCAATGTGTATTAAATGCTAATCATCTTCTCTACACTTTTTTATGATTGGATACATTATGGTCAGGGATTTATAAAGAAATCTAGTTCATACCTGATAAAGATGAATCTATGTAGCCTACCAAATCCCCTGATGGAGAGTAAACAAACTTGTAGACCATCCTTGGAATAAAGTCGCTTGTATAGGCTATCACAAAGGCCTGAAAAATAAAATAATTCTTAGCCACAATTGATTCACAACATACATAGCTTACATTTAATACTTTATTTTTTTACTTTTATCGTAGTTTGTACTGCCATAACTAATATTGTGATATTGCAATCACACAATGTCATAACCAAAAATTTACTTTGGGGAGGGGGGGGGGGATCAAGATTTTGTACAAAATTAAATTTATGAGGAAAGAGGGGAATGGGAGGGGGTGGTTGGCAAAATTAAGTTTTTTTTAGGGGTTTACCATTCAACCCATAGGAAGTCAGAAGAGTCTCAAAAAATAAAATGTAAAAAGTATGGACGAACCTATAAAATATTTTAAGAGGTCGTTTTTAGAGAAATTCTAGAATTTAAATGCCTCATAAACTATTTGAAGTGATCCTAAACCGATTTTTTTTGCAACCTAATCTGATGGAAATTATTTGATATCATCCTTGCCTGGCTCATTTTTTATAGTTACATGCTTCTAGAAACCATTTGGAATGGTCCTAATATAGAGAATATTTGAAAAGTGGATGCCTCTTAAAAAATATTTTTAACTGTCCTCCTCCCACAAGTTTTTTAAAACTAAATGTTTCCAAAAAATATTAGGAGTAGTTATCAATTTGCAAATTTTTTAAAATTCGACGCCTCTAGAGGTTTTTAGTGGCAAATTAATGGAATCAGTCATCTATTAAACTACAAAATTTAGATTAAATATATTCTACACATATTCAATGTTCTATTTTATAGTTAAACTTCATGTTTATAATTTATTACTAAAATGATTTATGTCTTGGTAGGGGACAACTGTCCCATTTTCCATTTTTCTAAGAAAATGTTTTATATTATATATACTGTGTGTGTATATAAGAGGTCTGTGAGCTCAAGTTTTTTTAATTTGAGTCGATTTCGGATAAAGTCGAGCTTTAGTTGAATAGATACTCATATTTAATTTTAAAACTCAACTATGCTAATAAAAATAAAATATTTGTTAGTTTTCATTTTTTTTAATGAAATAAGAGTGAGATGGATACAATATTTTTTAACTCGTTTTTAAATAGTTTAAAAAAATCAAATCATACTATATTATAAAATTATTTTTTAAATATACTCTTATAGTAACAGAAATATTAATTATACAACAATTCAAAATTCCTAAATAAGATTTTAAAAAAGCATGTTTTGGGAAAATACACTCCCGCTTCAAACTCTGCCCGTCTGGAGCACATATGTTTACTTGGTGCTGACCTACCAGAGAGAGAAGTTAGTGAATTAATTTAAAATAAATAGTATATATAACACGTTTGCATTAAGCAGCAGTTGCTACAATATTGCACTAAGCTAATAAATGTTCTAACAACCCTAATCTTCAAACTCTCCTCCATTCAACAGCCAGTTTACTCCATTGCTGACCTTGCCACTCTAATGGCCATCTAAAATACCTTTGTCTTTGGATCATCTCACATTCTGCCCCTCTCACCTCCCTAGCCGTGAATTATTTCGCAAACCACACCCACAAAATGTATAAATAAGAGTAAACAATGAATCATTCATCAACCGACACACAATGCGAGGAAAATAGAGAACCTTTTTCAACCAGCTCCAAACTGCAAGCCCATGGATATGTCAATCCCGAGTTTGATTTTAATCTAGGCTTGAAAATCCTAATACTCTCAGATCCCTAATATATATTGATATTATATATAATTATTGGATATATATTCTTAAAGCTAACTTATTACAGTTAATACCATGTTAGTAAACAAGATTAATTTTAATGACGCGGGCTTTGGTAGCAACATGGTCTAAGGCGCTACTCTTGAAATAGACTAAACTGCCAATGATGGGTATATTCAGGTTCTAATCTCGGTTGGGTGTATTGAAGGTGATTTTACAAAATGGTTTTCCACTCTCCCTTCACGAAAATGTGGGTACACTTCATATAAATATAACCTTACTCTTCACTAATACCAGTAAAGTAGATATTATATAAGCGTAAAACCCGAACGGATAGTAAGTCGGTGCTACAAAATCTTAGTGACGATAGGAAATTATCCTTTGATTTGACATATTTCTTTATGATAAAGTAAATACTTGGGGACTTATGACCAAGACTCGTATCAAAGAGTGTAAAAAAATAAATTATAATGGCCAATTCCCCTTTGGGGAAGATGGAAAATAGAAAAGATTAATTTTAATGAAGGTAAGAAAGTAACTTATGACCTGTATATACCCAGTGTTAACAAAATGAAATTCTAAGTGTCTTTGGGACAGGTGTCCTAGTAACAAAACGTTAGTAGAAAATTATTTTAGTGACTACTAATTAATAAATGTTATATTATTAGCTTATTATTATTATTATTATTATTATTATTATTATTAATATTACTAGCACCGCGTCTTACTAACCGTTCGGGTTATACGCACTTACGCTAATGTGTAATGGTAGGGTGATTGTGAGATGAAATGAGAGGACCTACAGTTTAACGTGGAATCCGAACCACGGTGGAGACCTGGCACTCCCCACATTCACAAGTTGTCTTGTCAGAGGTGAAGGAAGGGTTTGGTAATCAGACAAATCCGTGCCGGGACTGAGGATTGAACCGCGTACCCCCAGCACAGAAGTCTGACACCTTACCTCTAGACCGCCAGGTCACCTATTATTAGCTATCAACGACACTTATTAATTGGTACTCTGCATGTAATTAATATGAAACTTACATTTGATACAACGGCGGCGTATGTGACTCCTTGTAAGATGCCATACCACGCGCCTATGTCTTGAACTCTTTCGGCAAGTGGTCGTCTAGACTGTGTCACCATTTTGTATGCATCAAGTCGAATTTCGCCAATGTTATTGAGTAATGCAAATAATGGCGCAAGAGGAAAGGCAGCTACAAAGAGTGTTACAAATCCATACTGCAACACTAAAATCCACAGGTTAAATTAGTTTAACGTTATATAATTTAGGGCCAGTTTCCTAGTCAGATTTAGTACACCTCAAGTGCGGCGCTACACTAAGTTCATGACGACACCTACCGAAACCAGAATGGAATGGGCCGTTCTCGCATAGGATTATTATTATTATTATTATTATTATTATTATTATTATTATTATTATTATTAGCACCGCGTCTTACTACCCGTTCGGGTTGTACGCACTTACGCTAATGTGTAATGGTAGCGTGATTGTGAGATGAAATGAAGGACCTACAGTTTAACGTGGAATCCGAACCACGGTGGAGGCCTGGCATTCCCCACATTCACAAGATGTCTTGTCAGAGGTGAAGGAAGGGTTTGGTAATCAGATAAATCTGTGCCGGGACCGAGGATTGAACCCCGGCCGCCAGCACAGAAGTCTGACACCTTACCTCTAGACCGCCAGGTCACCTATTATTAGCTATCAACGACACTTATTAATTGGTACTCTGCATGTAATTAATATGAAACTTACATTTGATACAACGGCGGCGTATGTGACTCCTTGTAAGATGCCATACCACGCGCCTATGTCTTGAACTCTTTCGGCAAGTGGTCGTCTAGACTGTGTCACCATTTTGTATGCATCAAGTCGAATTTCGCCAATGTTATTGAGTAATGCAAATAATGGCGCAAGAGGAAAGGCAGCTACAAAGAGTGTTACAAATCCATACTGCAACACTAAAATCCACAGGTTAAATTAGTTTAACGTTATATAATTTAGGGCCAGTTTCCTAGTCAGATTTAGTACACCTCAAGTGCGGCGCTACACTAAGTTCATGACGACACCTACCGAAACCAGAATGGAATGGGCCGTTCTCGCATAGGATTATTATTATTATTATTATTATTATTATTATTATTATTATTATTATTATTAGCACCGCGTCTTACTACCCGTTCGGGTTGTACGCACTTACGCTAATGTGTAATGGTAGCGTGATTGTGAGATGAAATGAAGGACCTACAGTTTAACGTGGAATCCGAACCATGGTGGAGGCCTGGCATTCCTCACATTCACAATATGTCTTGTCAGAGGTGAAGGAAGGGTTTGGAAATCAGATAAATCTTTGCCGGGACCGAGGATTGAACCCCGGCTGCCAGCATAGAAGTCTGACACCTTACCTCTAGACCGCCAGGTCACCCCTCTCATAGGAAACTGGCCCATTCCATTCTGGTTTAGGTAAAGTCCGTTCAGCGTAGGAATTGTTTTCTGAAAGGCCATTTTCCCTACCAGAAATCTATTATATAGTAGGATATTGGTAGGAAAAAAGACCTTTCAGAGAGTAATTCCTACCGTGAATGGATAGTAGGTGTCGTCATGAACTTAGTGTAGCGCCGCACTTGAGGAGTACTAAATTTGAATATGAAACTGGCCCTTAATGTAAATAATATGTCAATGTGTATTAGGAATCATTAAGGATTAGTTTTCTGGGATATGGTGACGTTCTTCCATGACGTTTCAGTTTAGGTAAACGGTTAGTTTTTTTTAATGGCTTGTTTATTTTGGGTTAAGTTAAATTGTATATGGTTACGCTATGCTATGTGTTTTAAGTTGTTCTTGTGATGTCATGCTATTGTTTGTATTTTTAATTGTTACATAAAAAATATACAAGCAATATCCTTTGTAGCTACACAAATTAAGACAGCAATAACGGCGCTAATTACGGGCGCATTACAGTTGGGCCACATTTATCTGCTATGGCCTACATTTAAAAGTTTAGAGTTAATCCCACGCTACAATAGGCCAAGGAATTCCTTCTTGGGAATTGTAAACAAGGTGTGTTGATGTACTAACTCGGGACCGGCTGTTGCGCCTCTCCGTTTAGGATAGCTGATCGAACAACAGCTATTGATGTAGGGTGTAAATACCTTGATTTGACCTTAAAGAATATTTGAAAGCATTGACAATATTCTCCTCTTATTCCTATACATATTAAACATATGTTTCTTTTACTTGAATTTTATATTCTATTATTTCGTGCCTAAAATACGTATTATTCTATATTACTCAATTATAGTGGTTACTGGATTCTAACTAAGACAATACTAGTTGTTTTTTGTTGTTAAGTTAACACCCTAAAGCTAGTAGGTATCAGCCATTGTAACTTAACTTCAGTGTGTTGATGCAGTCGGTTGATACGTGGAAGTGATTTAGAGATAGCTTCCTGTTCTAGAATCTCATGGAATTTTGATCCAATCTTCTATTGGACTAAGGTGCTGGGATTGGTATCCGCTTTGGTCTCTTTCTGATACAAGACTTTGGTCTGATAAGACATGTTTTGGTTATGTGCAAGTGTTAGGTGCGCAACACGTTCATAAAAGAACACGGGGATTAATTATAGAAATAATTCAATGTAATCCTGCGTTTAAATATAAAATATATACATACTTCAAGTCGGTTCGGGCGTGTTGAATAATATATCTTTACAAAAATGCTACATTTGGCAGAGTAACCATGATCATTTTTCCAACCACTTAACAAGTCTAAAATTATTGAATAAATCATTAGTAAACTTATTTCTGACAAAAATCATTAGTTATATAAATTCAAAACTCAACCTTAAGTATACTAATGTTAAAAATGGGAAGAAATATACGCTGAAAATAACGCCGCAACGAGTACCACTAATAATGGGACATAACATTCGGTCTCCAATACAGAGGGTTAGGATACGAGACGTAACATATACCTCCACAACGGGGGACCAATATTCGTAGTATAGCATAGGACGTATCAAGTGAAGCCAGAGTCGGACTATTTCATATCACACCCACGTGTGGCAGGATACGAGGTAGGACATGGCGTCCAAAGAGGAGCGACAGGAGGAACCCAAGGTCGGACGTGACAAGAGTAAGACAATAAACAATGCTCAACTAAACTAACCTGACCTACCATAATCTAACACAAACCAACTTAACCTATGGCACAACACGATCATAACCCGAACAAGCCTAGTCTAATAAAAGGCAAAAGGTTTGTTGGGGCTGAATTCGTATCTACCCTGAGGTTTTCTGTTATAGTCCTCCTGATCAGTGACCTGGGCCGGATTAAGCTATGACGATAATCCTCCTGACCAGTGATATTGGCTGGATTAAGCTGTGACGATAATCCTCCTGACCAGTGATATTGGCCGGACTAAGATATGACGATAATCCTCCTGATCAGTGATATTGGTCGGACTAAGCTGTGACGATAATCCTCCTGACCAGTGATATTGGCCGGATTAAGCTGTGACGATAATCCTCCTGACCAGTGATATTGGCCGGATTAAGCTGTGACGATAATCCTCCTGACCAGTGATATTGGCCGGACTAAGATATGACGATAATCTTCCTGACCAGTGATATTGGCCGGATTAAGCTGTGACGATAATCCTCCTGACCAGTGATATTGGCCGGACTAAGATATGACGATAATCCTCCTGACCAGTGATATTGGCCGGACTAAGATATGACGATAATCCTCCTGACCAGTGATATTGGCCGGACTAAGATATGACGATAATCCTCCTGACCAGTGATATTGGCCGGATTAAGATATGACGATAATCCTCCTGACCAGTGATATTGGCCGGACTAAGATATGACGATAATCCTCCTGACCAGTGATATTGGCCGGATTAAGCTGTGACGATAATCCTCCTGACCAGTGATATTGGCCGGACTAAGATATGACGATAATCCTCCTGACCAGTGATATTGGCCGGATTAAGCTATGACGATAATCCTCCTGACCAGTGATATTGGCCGGACTAAGATATGACGATAATCTTCCTGACCAGTGATATTGGCCGGATTAAGCTGTGACGATAATCCTCCTGACCAGTGATATTGGCCGGACTAAGATATGATGATAATCCTGCTGACCAGTGATATTGGCCGGATTAAGCTGCGACGATAATCCTCCTGACCAGTGATATTGGCCGGACTAAGATATGACGATAATCTTCCTGACCAGTGATATTGGCCGGATTAAGCTATGACGATAATCCTCCTGACCAGTGATATTGGCCGGACTAAGCTATGACGATAATCCTCCTGACCAGTGATATTGGCCGGACTAAGATATGACGATAATCCTCCTGACCAGTGATATTGGTCGGACTAAGATATGACGATAATCCTCCTGATCAGTGACCTTAACCCAACTAAACTATGACGCTTTTGGGACAAGGGGACCCTAGCCCCACTGTAATGTACCGCTAATTAGTTAGGTATCATATTTCTGTTAGAGGACATGATATCAAGTTATTTTAAAAGTTTCTGAATCTTTTCACTAATATAAAATTGGTTGTGATAGTTATTAATATACTATAGTTAGCTGTAAATATTAGCATGCTCCCTAAACGCGAGGTTTTAACATTGTCTTTGTTCAAAGAGATATGGAATTGCTTTAATCTTCTTTATCCATCCCTATATATTTCCAAGACCTCTCATTTTGTAAAATATTATATATCTATAGAAAGATTTAAAGCAATGATAAAACAAAAAAAAGAAAATTTTGATGCAAAAATTATATATCCATCTATTTTGGTTCAAGAGTTCTTCTAAATTTTGTCTTTTAATTTACCGGCGAAAAACATAGGTTTTATAGGGGGGGAAATAACGGGTTGAGTTATATCTATAATTTTTTGCATAGGGCTATCAAAAAAACATTCAAACAATTTTTTTTAAATTTGTAGTGCATTTTACCAGGCTTCAAATATTTTTCATAAACAACAAATTTAAACAATTCTTCATTAAAATTTCATGTGCGATTCAAATTCCCGCCAATGTTCTCTGGGCCACTAGATTAGGAGGCGACATTTGTATATTCATGTCGGCAACACTGGATCCATATTCCCGCTTTATTCTCATCTGTTCTGGTAGAAATTTGCTTGTTGGAGGTTAAGTTTAAGGTGTTAAAGTGTGCTTTGTGTTAATGAAAATGGGGAAGAAATCTGTGTCAGAAGAATTAAAGTGGCAAATTATTGGAATGATGAAAGCTGATAAGTCATATAGAGAAAGGGGCCGTGAGTTAGGAATATCGAAAACATGTATTGAACAGACTATCAAACGTTTTGAAGATACTGAAACTGTCGTGGACAAACCCAGAGTAGGTCTCCCACAAAAAAGCATCACCAAGAACAGACAGAAAACTTTTGCAGTTATGTATAAAGGACCGTAATGCTAGATGCTCTGATATAATGAGAGAACTAAAGAATGAAAACGATGTTGATATCTCAATGCGTACTGTAAACAATCTCTTGATGGAAGCAGGGTACCTATCTTTTTATGCCTTACGTAAACCTCTACTTAACGATCTCTCCAAAAAACGAGAACCTCAGTGATGTCGTGAACGTAAAGGCTGGCTAAAAGAAGCATGGCAAAGATGAGTGTCGATTTGAACTTTTCCCTTGGAGAAAAATTCGAGTTCACCGTACCAAGACTGAGAAATTCCTTCCGACTTGTGTGGCTCCTGCTGTCCAGCAGGGAAGAGATGCTGTAATGATATGGGGTTGTGTCTCGTACAAAGGTCCTGGTGAATGCTGTATTGTCCAGGAAGCAATAAACAGTGAAAAATACTGTACAACAATGGAAGAGGTTATGTTGCCATCAGCTCGCAGACTTTTTGGAGATAGCTTCATTTATCATTAAGAAAACGTTCCGTGTCATTGATCCAAACACACAAAGGATTGGTTTTCTGCCCAAGATGCTGAATTGTGGCCTTGAACTGCAAGAAGCCCGAAAAATAACCTGTGGAGTATAATGGCCTACAGGTTGGCCAAAATGAAACAAAAAAAAAATATGTAGAGCTACGTCTTGCGGTGACCACACTCTGGCAACATGTGACAGTGGAGGAGTGTCGCAGGTTAATCGACTCCATGCCAGAACCTATCAAGATGGGTAACAAGACCAAAGGGGGTCCAATCGACTACAAAAGTATTAATGTCTGTTAATAAAGTGTGCTGAAATTTTAAATTAATAAATTACAAAATAAGGTAAAAGATACATTAAAAAATACAAACATTAGTGGATGTCCTTAAACTTTTAACCTAAGCTGTAAGCCTATTTCTAAACATAAATCGGTCATATTCAATATGAGATATCTATAGAAATACAAGTTGAGTTATTTTTCTGATATATAACTTTATCAACCAATCCCTACACCTGACAGAAAAGCTACTCTTCTGTCTTCCTCCATTTTAAGCATTGAAGAGATACAGTTTTTTCGGGTCCCACTGTTGGACGCCAATTCAAGAGATTACTGTTTACTTAGCGGATAATTGCCCCGTGGTCGAGCACTAATCAAAGCGGTACGGTATTTTGATGATATAATTGGTATTTATAGCCTCGTGATAGAGCGTCAATTTTTACGACACGGAATTATTATGACCCGCGATTGGGAGCCAATGAAGAAGTACTGTATTTTGATGATATAATTGGTATTTATAGCCCCGTGATCGAGCGTCAATTGAAGAGTTCTTGAATAATGCCCCTACGTTTGGGACTCCATTTATAAGGTTTATGAAATGTTTATATTGTGAATGCCCTCACGTTGGAGCCATTTGTTACGTGTATAATTGTTACGGATATAAATCACTTTATTTAGTATTGAATAATAACACAATTGTAAAGTTTGATACTATTTATTTATTCAATAATCACTATTTGTAATGGTCGGAAAACTGATCATGTCGTTTAGCGTAACAATTTAGAGAGGCGGCTGATAACACGATCGTAGGAATCGTGGACAGGAGTTGCAGTCCAAGTACATCAAGGACTGGTCTCCTAGTGCCCTTCTATTGCACCATCTTTCGTATGTATCTATTGCTCATGGAAGCTTCGAGAAGCTTGTGTTTAGAAAAAATAAAATAAAATATAAAAACACATCTGGATGGAAGTAGAATGTTCGAGAACAGGAAACTGACTCAAATTATCTTTTAGAAATGCATATCGATCATACGAGAAGAGGAAGTTATTTTTCTTTTCTTATATTATTATTAGCACCGCGTCTTACTACCCGTTCGGGCTATACGCACTTACGCTAATTTTTAATGGTAGGGTGATTGCGAGATGAAATGAAGGACCTACAGTTTAACGTGGAATCCGAACCACGGTGGAGGCCTGGCATTCCCCACATGTCTTGTCAGAGGTGAAGGAAGGGTTTGGTAATCAGATAAATCTGTGCTGGGACCGAGGATTGAACCCCGGCTGCCAACACAGAAGTCTGACACCTTACCCCTGGACCGCCAGGTCACCGACTTCTTTTCTTATAAAGAATTTAAATTGTCATTTTGACATTACAGGTCCTACATCACGCAGTCTGACGTCATTTATAGTGGCTCTTGTGCCTTCTTGGGAGAAGAAGTGCTTTAAGCGCCACGTAATAGATTGTATTATTTAAATAAAATAAAATACGTTTATAAAATTAGGACGAGAATATTGTCAATGCTCTCACATATTCTTTAGGGGCAAATCAGGTACATTACAACATAGTACAATTTTTCTCGCAGATTATTTTAATAGTTCCATCTACCTATATTTTACTTTTTTATAAAGGACTTTCATTTCAACTTTGTTAAATATGTTTTAAAACTAAATCCAATTTTGAGCAAAACCACTTTGATTAAGAATTTATTTAATGTGTATAAATTTTTATATATTATATACAAGATTATAAATTGCATTAAATAATATGGGATATAGCCAACTTAACTTTGTGAACAGTGTGTTAATATTTGCATTAAAAGAATCTTTTGATATTCAGTAGATATAAAATAATTACATTTACAACCACTTTTCTGTTCCTACACATAATCAAGTATATCTCATAACGTCAGTGTGATAGTTAATTTTAACGTTAAGGTTGGGCTACGGGTAGTTCTCGCCTACCGTTAGCAGACTGTAAACGATCAAGATTATCCTGTCATTGCGTCTTTTGCAAGTGTATGTTAGTGAATTAATTAGAACTAATTCTTTTTAAACTATACAATTTGATAAATACTCTAACGTTATCAAATACATTTTCCCTATCACTGGGCCTAACTTTGAGGCGGCCTATTTACTGTTATTTCATTTACTTCCAGTCCCTAAATTTCGAGTAAATTAAATAATCCTCATCCACTTCGGTGGCAACATGGCCTATCGCGCTACTTTTGTGTTAAACTAGAGTGCTGATGACGGTGGGATCGAGGCTCGAATCTTGGTCGGGTTTACTGAGGTTTTTCCCCAAAATGGGTTTCCACTCTCCGTTCATGCAAACTCGGGTACAATTCCTCTAAATATAATCTTCCTATTACCTAAAACTATTAACGTACCTAATTAGTACATAAGCGTATAGCGTATATGTTAGTAGAACGCGGTGCTAAAAAATTAATAATAATCCTCATGCGTCTTCAAGGCCGTAGCCAGACCAAAATTGCAGGAGGGTGGGAGGTTGGGAGGCACAGACCGCCCCCACCCCCAACCCCAACTGTCACAGGTAAAAAAAGATTTAAAGTATTAAATGAATCTAAAAGTTATCTGGAGTTTATTTTAATTTTAATTAAGGGCAAGGACTAAATACTTTAATTTTATCGATTTGTTAAACATTTAGAAACTTATATCGCACCTCCTTCAGCCAAGATTGAAAATGTATACTGCGCACTTCTGAAATAATGACATAAGTGTGTTTGGTTCTCCTTGAATAAATTTGCCCTTTAGATGTATTTTACTCCACTCTTATATTTTGGGATATGGTACGATTAAAAAAAACTTCTAATAGTCTCTAAAGATATCGAATTAAAAAATATATTAGGTGAGGACCATTCTAAATATCTTAAAGGGACATCAATATTTTTAAAAGAGAGAGAGAGAGAACATCACTCCAAATATATTTTAGAGGAGTATATTTTAAATAATGGCATTCAATTGACAAACGTTTGCCTGCCAGGGAAGGGTCTCGAGAATGGGATAAGAGTTCCTCAAAACACGGTTTGATTAATAAGACCCACCGCTCCCCTTCTACACAAATAAGGTTCCACCGCCACTGACCCAACATTGATCATTTTATAGATTATTTATACTTTCTATAAAAAAAAGTTAGAGAATTAATCATTTGTGCTTGTATAAAAGGTTGAATTACCTCTGCCCAAATAATTGAAAAATTATACACGTTTCAAATAATTAAATTTCTAATTTTACTTAATATATTCAAAACTTTGACTCACATTCAGATAGGAAGACGAAAGTTAATTAAAACAATATTTTAATATAAGTAATCATACGTCAAATCGTGTGAGCTGGAGCTGTCACATTTTTATATATATATTATCAGTAATATAATTATTATTATTAGCACCGCGTCTTACTACCCGTTCGGGTTATACGCACTTACGCTAATGTGTAATGGTAGGGTGATTGTGAGATGAAATGGAGGACCTACAGTTTAACGTGGAATCCGAACCACGGTGGAGGCCTGGCATTCCTCACATTCACAATATGTCTTGTAAGAGGTGAAGGAAGGGTTTGGTAATCAGATAAATCTTTGCCGGGACCGAGGATTGAACCCCGGACCCCCAGCACAGAAGTCTGACACCTTACCCCTAGACCGCCAGGTCACCCAGTACCTATAAAATAACACTAATTACAGTAGAGTAAAATATAATCAATTCTTACCTCAAACTAATATGTTTGTATTGTCTAAAAGGCTCTTCCTACTATAAACGAAAGTGGACCAGGTTATATTTTTTTGTTTGCTGGAATTCATAGTATTAACTTAAGAAACATGATTTAGCATACACGATGAATAAACCACTCTAACCTACACAGTAACTAACAAGTCTACACTACACACTAAATTCACATGTCACAGTGTTTATAACACTCACCTATCTCCAGACAGGCTGCACAGAGAAAAGGTTGTTTTCAAACCACTGTCGCTATTTATATTTTCGCAAACCGCAGCCAGTTAGAGGTTGATAACTCGACCCCCACCCCTTTCTTCCACTTATACTATCACCGTCATCAGATACTTCATTCTTTGTCGACTTGTGACGTGTTCTGGGAACTACCATTCGGTTGAGTTCCAGTAGGATATGTGAGAGCAGTCTTCGTCTCGTAGGCCTACTTGTTGAACTCACCCATTTCCAAATATTCTTCAAACAGTGCTAGACGACCGGCATCTTGCAATTGAAAGTCCTCCTCCCAACAAGTATACTTTCGATTTGGGTCTTTCATTTTTGATCTGTGGGCTCGCTTATTCCACCAATTGTGCATCTTGCTGAAATTTTAAAATATCAATCTAATAAGATTTAATAAAACTTTCTCAAAATCTATACTAATAAATATTTTTATTTTAACCTATTATGAACCTGTAAACGCTATTAATGGAAAATTAAAATATACTTTATAAATGAATATCAATATTTAACTTTCAATTGTAATTTTTAGATCGAGAATATTGTATAATTATAATTCAAACAATAAATATGCAATTCTAAATATACAAATTAAAATTAGTATTAGAAAATGATATATTTAACTGGGATTTTTATATTTATATATTGGGGTTTCACTATCTAACTTATGGATATCAGGATAATTACACTAATGTAATGGAAATGCGGGAAGTAGAATTTTGTTGAACTATAAAATATCTTGCTTAAATTGAAGAAGGAAACTATTTGAGCCGTAACACGTAATTTGACTTCTCTAATCAATGTGGTTAATCTTCTTCAAAAAACTCTGCTAATGAAGGACATGAAAACAGAGCTATTGAAGTTAGTCTGATTCTTCCTGACAATCCCTGTGTCAAGTTCCACAACAGTGAGATCATTTTCAAGCCTAATAAAACTTAAAACCAACCTGAGCTCAACAATGGTCCAGAAACGTCTGGACCATCTTGATATTCTGAAAGCTAATCGAGATGAGACTATCTTCTTAAATATTGACTCTATAGCTAATTAATTCATACTTAGGGTAGAGATCAGTAGCTCAACCTTCATTGAAAAGATATGAGCTGAAGTTTATAGACTATGTACTGTATTATTTATCAAATAGTTAAAATAAATAGATATTTTTTTATTATTTATTGACAATTTATTTAAAAGCTTTGCTTTTAGTCTCAGTATGCTACTAGATCTGTTCATAATAGCTGCTATTCATCAACCTCAATTAATGTTAATCACTGATAAATTTGAATTATTAAATCGATTTCCGGAATTCATAAACTTTTTTTTAAACAAGGCATTTGAGAAAATTCGGACCATTAAAATTAAATCAGATATTAGAACTAACCATGGTAATAAATAATAATTTCTAGAGGTAGTTAGAAAATGTTATACTTGTTTAGAGACCCTGTGAAGTTAAGTGAATATTTACTTGCTCCCTCTCCCCCATTCGTTTAAGTTGGTGCCCCTGCCGTCTGTGTTGTTCATTAGTGATACTACATTGTCTCAAATGCAGATGATACAGCTATACTTTGATCGTATTGAGGTAGTGTACCTTAAAACTATTTGCGTGTTTCATTTGTGTAAAGTAATCTACTATTCATACAAAAATCACTTCCTTAACGTTATATACTGGAATTTGGACAAAAGATCGTCTTAATCATTAATATCAAATCAACCAAACTTAGATGGTTAGCTCCCAGAAGAAGACTTACGAAAACCATAATTTACCAGTTCTATAACACATTACCAAACCCAGAGATAATAATTTACCAAAGCTTACTTTCTCCAGTAATCAAGTTTAGGTCCCAAGGCTCCCAAATCATTAATTTATCAAAAGACCGAACCCCATACACTTCAATTGGTCTACACAGATTCATATTATATTTATTTTAGAGCAATTTTATGTACCATAAGTAGAGAAGAACGTCATGTATCAGGGCGCGGCGGGGAAATTAGTGGAAAGGGTGATAGCTTGTAGACTCGCGGAGGTGCGGGGGT